>JARKHS020015356.1:0-57383 GCA_030143305.2 Amblyomma americanum
GTTCTTTTATGATGCAGTGCATTGGTTCAGATTTCCTAATACACTCATTGCAGCTAGCATGGTAGAAAATGTTAGGTGTGTGTTTGTTGCTTAAATTTACCATTTACACAGAATAGCAACTATGAAGCTATGAACTAAGCGGAATGATTTCTTCAGGATTTCATTTTCTGCTTTGTAGTTGAAAACGTGGGAATAATCAGAGCGCTTCAACATTTACGGGGGGTAACGGAACCTTTTTGCACCATTACCCGGAGATCTGTAAATCCACAACGCATGCATAAAAAACTTGCAAACTCAACAGATTCAGTGGAACCGAATAAAAAAAATTAGGCACAAGGAAAAAGGTTAAAAAAAAGCCTACTCTTCACAAACAATCAGTAAGACTATGCTCCTGGAAATTTTTGGCTTGAAAGTAATTTTCAAGATATTTTAAACTTGTTTTTGTCAAAAAGTGCTTTATGGAACGAGGTATTCGTTTTGATTGAATATTTATCTCTCGCTCCAGTAGTAGCTCAAATAGGATTGCAGCCGGCGTGATTAGTATACACAACGTTGCTGCGCATTTAATTAATTTTAAATGTTTAAAGTGGAAAATAGACGCAATAGAAATAGATAAAAAATTGTAACAATGTCACTTTTTTTCTGCAGGCTTATATTCTTGTTGCAAATCAGTAAGACAAAACTGGTTTTCTGCAATCTACTTTTTAAGTTACGTAACAAAACATTTCTTGAAAAAGGTACCAGTGTGTAAAACATCTTAAAATAAATATAAACATTTATTTATTAATAACGCTTGTAAAGATTCGTAGTACAAATTTTACTCTGAGAACTTTCCTCAGCGTAGCTTCGATTATACAATTACTCCAGTGCATATCATTACCACCTATAAAGTCGCACCGGACTTTAATAACGCGGAAAAGGGGTGTTATGCGCTAACATGCTTCAGAAAGGTACATAGAATCAAGCGTGTGCATTTGTAATATAGCTTTTCTTTCAACTACTGGTTAGTAGAACAGCCGGCATAGTGTTGTAGTTTGATAGTATCGCTGTTATTTGGAAAATGTTCATAGTATACGCGCCGCATGACCATTTTTTAAAGAGCTGGGAACATTTCGGGACTTACTGTTCTCCCGTTTTGACAGCGTGGCTCCTGTGAAGAAAGTAATATGTGGTTAAAAATTGTGAATAGTGAATGTTTTAAGTGAGGCATAATATACTTCGATGAATGTACACCTGAACGCAACGGCTTTCCTAAAAATTTTCTAGACTGTGAGCAATGTGACGATTACAAGAAAATAAGCGAAGTTAACATAGTAATGGGCTGTCATACAAAAAACTCATGTTTGTAAAATGGAAAATGAGACACTAAAGGTCGAATAAATAGCCAGTATAATACAGAATGGCTGCTCTAATATTTTTTCACGTGAAGATGCGCCCCAGTGTGAGTTACATAACAGAAGCTAGAGTTCGCGTTCACTGTAGATCTAAAAAAATGTTCGCAACCAAAAATAAGAGCTGAAGAATCGAGAGGTTTACTAAAGAATAGCATAAAGAGGACCCAAAACAATCCAAGTGATAACAAGCTTGTGTGAGTACAGAAAGCAGCGTCCTTGCTGGAGCATAGACGAAGGTGGTATCTATTACAACAATCAATGTAAGTGAATTCAGTTACACATGAGCGCTGTGATCAAATAATGTGTATATAGACGGGGTTGTCACAAGCAACGTGCTTAAAAGAGTATTATATTAAGGCAGGAAGGTCTTAAACCGTTTCTGAACATTATTTACTCAGCATATTAGTGCTGCATGAGTCTATTGCATGTATTGATAATCAGCCATTTCTCATACAAGTGAATATCTTGCAGAGTGAAGGCAGTGGCGCACATCACCGGGCAGTTGAAACAGTACTGTGATACATTTTATTGAATACTATAATGTCTGCACAATTTTTTTGAAAATTTCGGCGGCTGTATCTTCGTATGACGTGGTAATAAACTGTCCGGCAGAAACATCGGTTACTAACAGAAGTAATCTTGTATATTCAATGGGACGGTACGAAGCTGAAGGCTCATATTGCAAATGAGTTGCTACATCGGCTCCCTAACTATAAATGTTGCGAGGCGGTTGGTGTTGGGCTTACGACGGAAGTGTTGTGGGGGACTGTAGCAGTGTAAAGGCCGGGACAGTTTTAGGTAAATATGCTTACTAAATGTTCTGGAGCAACTTATCAGTCTAAGCTCCTAGCAACAATTAAATAGTTGTAACAGCAACCAATCAGACTCCTTTCATGAAGGAATCTCGGTAAGCTATTGACATAAATTTTCAAATACATGTAATGCGTCAAATAAAAAATGTTGGATTGTAGAGTTCTTTTAAAAAAATTTGATACATTTCGCGATAGAAGTCACGTTTGTTTTAGCCCTGTTCAGAACCACTTGTGAGGATGCTTACCCAACAGGCAAAGGAGAGCGAAAATCGTGAGGAGCTGCATTTCGGCCCGCTTGTGGTTATCTGTGATCCACCATTCGTCGAGTCTTTCCTTTAAATATGCTCTGCCGTCATAAATCGCGCAATGACATTTCGAAAGGGGAGCCTGTTCGTATTATAAAAAGTAACCATTTGCTCCCCTCTTAAAATATTGTTACTTGATTTAAAACACCTTTACCAGGAAAGTTTACAGAATGTATTCCATCCTGACGGACCCATTTGCGGATGCGTGACTGGGGGTCATGAGCTCTGTGTGGAATTTTTAAAATGACAGGTCAAACAATTTTTTGAACTCTTAAACAAGTAGAGACATATGATTTAATTTATTAGTCGCATTTTTTTTTGCGTGGTAGACTGTGTGAGGCGCAGGTAGCCTGGGGTCACGGTAGATTATTTACCTATGAGCCTTAGGCAGTTTGTACCCAGCAACTTTCCTACAGTAGTTTGGGTCTTGACACCTGGGTTGGGGTCAGGTAAAACGTCATCGCTGGGGATGGACGACGACGTAGTTGTTCACGTAGCGGTGTTTTTCTTTTTCTGGCAGTCTTGATGCCATAGGTAGCATTAAAGCGTTCTCACGCAGCATCCGCCCCTCCCGGTCGACCACGTCTCACGTGACACTCACGGTAATACAGGACGTACTACATCCGTCGCTATGGATGAGGGTGGCGCTCGTGAAAGCTCTCAAGGTTAGGTTACACGAAGCAAAAATTCCTCCCAAAGTAGAAGATTGCACAGCTACTGGAGTAGCTAAGTTGTTAGAGCATCAGACGTGTAATTCGGAGGTCGTGGGTTCGGATCCCACCGGCTGCATGTGGTAGTTTTTCTTCTATTTGTAATACTATCTTTTAGCGATAAAGTACAGTACGCTAATTTTCATTGATCAAGCCATAGTACAAGTAAACGTGGCGGTTGGTCACGTGACCGCGGTGGTGTGTTCACGCGCTAGCTACTGATCCGGAGTTCCCGGGTTCGAACCCGACCGCGGCGGCTGCGTTTTTATGGAGGCAAAACGCTAAGGCGCCCGTGTGCTGTGCGATGTCAGTGCACGTTAAAGATCCCCAGGTGGTCGAAATTATTCCGGAGCCCTCCACTACGGCACCTCTATCTTCCTTTCTTCTTTCACTCCCTCCTTTTTCCTTCCCTTATGGCGCGGTTCAGGTGTCCGCCGATATATGAGAATATATTGCGACATTTTCTTTCCCAAAAACCAATTATTAATTATTATTTCTCCGTATGGTCTATAGTTTCGGTGACTGTTGTTTTCCTTCATACTTTTCGTCTCCAGCAATTTTGGTCTCAACCAACAGGCTAGTAAAGTAGCTATTTGGCATTGGTGGTGGCTCATACGTCCTGGAGTGCTTCTTTCCCCGATAGTACATCTCCTGTGTCCTCCCACTGCTGCGCGGGATGCACAGGATGCCAAGATGCTCTCTTCCATTGAATTCACCAGCGCAGCTTGCATATCTGAGGCTGAAATCTACATACCTTGACTGCATTTTACTACTCATCTAAATACTGCGGCTATCTCTTGACAAAACACTTCCTCTATCGAGGGATATAGAAGTGATTGCTGTATATAAATAAATACGACAACAAATTTTTTACTTCTGTCTAGTTTTCCTTATTAGTCTTCTACGTAAAAGGTTTGAGCATATCCAGTTCAAAAGCCCTGTGCTGCTTCGATTACAAAGCATGAAACATCGCGCTTCCATAGACGGCCAGAAAACGTTGGCAATGAAATGGTTGGTTTATTGGTTTATTGGGGTTAACGTCCCAAAGCGACTCAGGCTATGAGGGACGCCGTAGTGAAGGGCTGCGGTAATTTCGACCACCTGGGGTTCTTTAACGTGCACTGACACCGCACAGTACACGGGCTGGTCTGTAGAAGTTCGCCTCCATCGAAATTCGACCGCCGCGGCCGGGATGGTGGTGGTGGTGGTGAAAACATTTATTACGGATGAATAGGAGGTATGTTTGGATCAGCCCGTAAGGGACCGATCCGTACAAGCACTAGGTGGAGGTCCCTAGTATGGGACCCCAGTGGCGGTTGCCGCCGCCCGGGCGCGCCCGACTAAGGCTTGTTGGGCCTGTAAGTCGTGGCAGCCGAGCAGGGTCGCCTCCCAGTCCTCCCGGGTTGGGTTGGGGATGGGGGGAATATCGGGGTTGGAGGGGCAGGCCCAAACCATGTGATAGGTGTCAGAGGACACTGCACTACAGTGTGGGCAGCTGCCACTAAAGGAGGGGTCAAAGTGTTTTAGCGCTGCCGGGCACAGCAATGTATTGGTGAGAAGGCGGAGAAGGAGCCGCTCATCCGCCTTCTTGAGGCCTTTACATGTTCGAGGGTAAAAGCGACGACTGTCTTGATATTAGGTTGAAACACCTTTGAAGGTACAGACCGGATTAAAATCGGGTTCCTGATCGGATGGGGAGGAGAAAACAGCCCGGTGAGAGAGCGCGCAAGCGGCTGCGTCTGCTGCCTCGTTTCCTGCCAACCCCTGATGAGCAGGGGCCCATATGAGGTAACGGTGTGCGGGGTCCGTATCCCGTATGCAATTTTGGTATATTCGATAGGCTAGGAAGGGAGTGCAGCCTTGTTCGACGTTCCGACAGGCCCCTCGCTAGTCGGTGGTTATGTATTTTGAATTGGAATGTGAGGCCGCGAGAGCAATCGCGACCTCTTCTGCTTGTGTTACACTGCGGGCTCTGAAAGTTAGGCCGTTAACTGTGTTGCTTTGGGGTCAGCAGCCGAGCGCCACAACCACTGAGCCACCGCGGCGGCACCAATGAAATGTGCATAATTATTATAGCAGCCATTGAAAAGAATTCTGGCCGCATAGTTTTGCTCCTGACAAGTCGTTGAGCGAAGCTGCGCTGCATTCCTCTCAGGTTGCTAACAACACTACCTATAGTAGGATACAGCTTAAAAAAAAAACAGCAGTTGCTAACACTGGGTCACGGTCCACGGCGTACAGTATTACTCCGCTGACCAATCTCAATAGTAAATAAATCAACTTTATAATGTTTCACTGTATTAAACCAGTCAGGTATCAAAATTCTAGAGCTTGTGATTTTTTTTTCTGATTAGCTTCTTGTTAACGTAATAAAAAAGTTTTAACAAGCGAACTACTTTTTTTGTCGTGGAGGAATTCTGTGCGGCGGTCCTTAATGTGGGCGGAGCTTCACTGCAGACTTAAGTTGTATATCCGACTATAGTCTCCTAAGTTTTTACAGCAAACAGTACATTGAATGAAGGAGGTCTCTCGAAAAAGGACATTTTTATAACATGAATGATGGAACTTTTGCAAAGCTGAAGTGAGTTTGAAAGACGCGTGTTGTGTTCCACTTATTTAATTCCTGTTCAGTAAGCGCCGTCCCCACGCATGCCTGGCAAGGGCATCTTTAGCTCGCTGGAGTGTTTGCGGCTTCGAAGGAATACTCTGAGAAGTCGGCGACTAAAATGTCGCATTATTTGTACACAGCTGGCGTTTAAAAAGAATTCCTGAGACAAAGGGTCATCGAATGCTCTTGACGTCTTTTATGACAGACGCTCTTCCTTCGTGTTGGCATATAACGCGCTGCTTATTTTTAGCTCAAGGAACACGCTGAATAAGTAATTGCGTGGTCTGGAAAACTGCTATTTTTATTAGGATTGGTCAATCGGGAAATTTAATTTTTGTCTTTATGAGAATGACAATAATAACGCGGTCTTTTACTTAGATATACAACATTTGTCAAACGTGAGGAGCCCAAGATGTGTGATTACAGATCGTGTAACTGGACTCTTGTTGCACCTGTGGAAGTACGAACTCACGGAGGGTTGAGAATGGCCGCTCGTATCACCTTGACCAGGTTAGGTAGGCTGCCGATGATTTACCTGCAACGCAGTATGGCAGAGCCAAATCTCTTAGGCCTATATTATTTACAATGGCGGTACTATTCTTTTGTGATGAAGGTGGCTTTAGTTCTTTGCATACCATGGCAAAAATGGACTTTTTCTGTAAGTTATTTTTGATATTTTTGACTGAAAAAGTTTGTTTAGCTACAGTAGCATGCAGCACATCAAAATCAAGCTAAAAAATGTGTACAATTTCACAGTAGGAATTTCAAGTAGAAATAATAGATAATAATGTGATTTTTTTTAGCGAAAGCATTAGGTGGCTCACCGACACGAAAACCCGGGGTCGGCCAGAAAGTGGCAGCACTAACTCACGATTGGTCGAAATGGTGTGACGTCATCAAAGGCGAGAAAATATGAAATGTTAATCAGTAAAAGTAAGTACTAGCTGGATCACCAGCATTGTGCCTTTTGTGACGCAATAAATGTTTTGCAATCCAATACTACTACTTACAACTGCACCAAATATAACGGAATAATAATAATTGGTTCTTGGGAAAAGGAAATGGCGCAGTATCTGTCTCATATATCGTTGGACACCTGAACTGCGCCGTAAGGGAAGGGATAAAGGAGGGAGTGAAAGAAGGAAGAAAGAGGTGCCGTAGTGGAGGGCTCCGCAATAATTTCGACCACCTGGGGATCTTTAACGTGCACTGACATCGCACAGCACACGGGTGCCTTAGCGTTTCTCCTCCATAAAAACGCAGCCGCCGCGGTCGGGTTCGAACCCGGGAACTCCGGATCAGTAGTCGAGCGCCCTAACCACTGAGCCACCGCGGCGGGGTAACTATAACGGAATAGAACAGAATTCGAATTGAATTGAAAAAGGTTTATGGTTTATGGGAGTTTAACGTCCCTAAGCGACTCAGGCTATGAGGGACGTCGTAGTGAAGGGCTCCGGAAATTTCGACCACCTGGGGTTCTTTTACGTGCACTGACATTGCACAGCACACGGGCCTCTAGAATTTCGCCTCCTTCGAAATTCGACCGCCGCGGCCGGGATCGAACCCGCGTCTTTCGGGCCGGCAGCCGAGCGCCATAACCACTCAGCCACCGCGGCGGCGAATTGAAAAAGGACTGGAACAGAAGTGGAATAGAATTAGAATAGAAATGGAATAAAATTGAATAAAATCGCAATGCTTTCGCATTACCCGCACATACTTTAGCCCTTTCAGACGCAATATTTTGTTTCCATCAAAAACATATTTTGCTCCTTGAGAGTGCAGTCAGGCCTAAATAAAAATCAATTTTTTTTGCTTTCCAGCACGAGAAAAAACACCTTTTTATTTTAATTATTAATTTATATATTTATGCTTCAGAGGCTGCAGGGACGTATTTACGTATGCACGAAATCCATGAAGTACGCCTAGTAGTGCTACTGCACTAAAAATTGTAAATTAAAAATCTGTCGTTATGACAGCTGTGTAGACAGAAAAAGAAAATATCATGCAAGAAAAAATTGGTATTCTTTATCTTGTGCACAAAAATGTTTCGAATTCAAGTGACTAAATTTTATCGCATAAAAATTGAGTTGCACACCGATAATGTTTCTAGCCATGAAAATAACCTTAACTAACCAAACCTAACGTGTCACTGCTCGAAACAGTTCCTCAATTATGAAAGACGCACAAAGACATCCAACAGCACAGAAGAGCAGCAAAATGCCTTCTGGACATTAATCTGGGAGGAAAAAGGCCAGAAAACAAGCTGACATTTTCCCAGTAGAGATGCCATCATGGGTGCTAGACAACGTTCTTGGCAATGAGCAAGGCACTGGACGACGCGCCTTTTACTCTTGCGGCCTTCTTCATCGGTCCTAGGATTTATTGCACGGTTGTCTGCTTAAGACTAGCATCCAGACTATGTACACCCGGCCAATTCTATAACAGTACCGCGCGAGCGCCGACCAAACTGCCTGTCAGAGCATTATCACAGCGCAGAGCGGCGAAGCCAGCGAGAACAACCGCGTGCAAACAAGTTTGCTCACACAATGCTTGCCGTGTGTGGGGAAACTTGTGCGCACGCGGTTATTCTCGCTGGCTTCGCCGCTGCGCGCCGTGATAAGGCGCTGACAAGCAGTTTGGTCGGCGCTCGCGCGGTACTGTTATAGAATTGCCCCGGTGTACAGTCATGGACAGAAGTTTGCGGGATGCAAATTCGCGGGAAAATATTGACTTCTGTGTTGCCTCGCTGGCAATTCAGATGGTATTCTTCTACCAGACGTAACATGCACGTCTCCTCACGCTTCTATACTTTTGATTGGCCTGTCGTGCCTAACCGCTCCGCAATATTTTTTTTTCCGCGAATTCGCATCCCGCAAACTTTTGTCCATGACTGTACATATTCGTGGGGACTGAAACCTTTTTGCCTCTGTTCAGAAAGAGCCCGATAACAGCGTTACATCTTGTCACCTGTTCGTTTCACCCCACTGGCCTTATTAGATAATTAGATAATTATTCGCCTTATTATATGGGCGGGAACGAGTGTTATCTAGCAATTAATCCCACCCCAAGCGTGCTCAATACCTTCGGATTGACTGCGAATTTTCTTCCCATTTCCAAACTACTTCATTGATCTCCACCAATCCTCTAGCCACCCTTTATTTGTTTCTACTTTTTGAGAATTGAGCATGTCCTGGCTATTTCGAAACCCTAGTGCTTCGTGCGTTCCTGCGGCGGAATAGTGCACTGAGGATTGGAGGTTCTTACACAGAGAAACAGAAGAACGGAAATGGAAGGAGGGTAACTAGGCAACCCTACACGTGGGAAGGGGAACAAAGACGGAGAGAAATGGGAGGTCTGTTCCTCACGGCCAAAACAGCTGCAAAACCGAGCCGGTTTGCAAGAATATCCGGATAAGGGGGAGTTTTCCACTCTCAGTGAGAAAAATTCCGCACCGCGCTCTTCAGTCCCGCACCAAAATTCACGGTTTTGTAGCAGAGTTACAAATTACTTCGGAACTGAAAGTTGGCTTCTTGGGCTACATAACTTATAGCGTAGCAAATGGGTATGTTCCTTGGTGGCATTGAAATAGGACGCAATATCTATAGGTCAACGGTTACGTATGTTCTATGGGCGCGGTATAGAAAGAGAGCGCTCCTGAATGATGCCATTAATTTGAGCACAAAATACAAAACATTTCCTGTTATAAATACTTGACTCCAAGATTAACAATACGAAATGCTCCGAGCTCCACATATACAGAAAAATCTCCTCAGACAGTGGTTCCGCAGCTTGTAACACTTTAATTTCAGAAATACATCCTTCTGCGCTGTTACTGGAGCGTCGGTTCCTTCTCTATGTTCGTTGTAACACCCCTCCACAATTTCGTAATTCTTGTATGGTGGTCTAGATGGCTGAAATAAAAAGCAAACACTGACTTCGAGCGAAGCCACGTTTCGCTGTGTTCGCTGAACTGAGCGACCACTTTGATTCATCGTTTTATTTAAAGGGTAACTGAAGATCTATGTTGTTAAACCTTGCTTTATGTATTCTTTGTCATCGCTGTTTCAGCTACTTGTCCTTCCTTAATGTTGTTTTTCGCCTTGTACGCTTCCAGACGACTTGTTCAAGCCTCATGTGTGCCACAGCCGAAGCAGGAGCACTGCTTCTCGTACCAGGCTAGTGCACGTTTAGGAATTTCACCCGACACCTAAACTCTCAGAGCAATAAACCTGCGAGCAGTCTTTGAGGTCGCCGTTCTTTCTTGTACTGTGCAAGGGACCTATTTTTAACATTCGTTCCAATCCCTTGGAAAATGTGAAAGGCTCACATCTGCATACCGCGGAGGCATTTCCTGCTTTAATCTTACTACCATGTCTCTTCCAGAAGATAAGAATAATCCGAGGGTCAAAAAAAGGAATCAAGTGCTTTTTTCAGCTTTTTTATTGACGTCAAGTTCCAACCTTTAGGTGTAGGTCTAAGGTGGCTTCGCCCTACGCATCGATCCCTCGTTTCGGAATGAGAATGTTTATTTCTCACAAAATAATGCACAAGACGCTGAATGATTGAACCATCACAAACATTATAAAATTACAAAGAAAATCCATTTCAGGAGAAATTCTGCGAACAGCAGTATTTTGTTTTTGTGCTGCAATGCTTGCTTAAACAGGAGCGTTTTATAATGAGTACACGAAGTTCGGTGTGTGTAGTGTTTCTGGGGATTTGTTACTTTTTTTCTCTCCGGCGCGTGCCGACCACCACTGTCGTGCCTGTGCGACTTGAATGCACACCGTGCAACCGTGACTGCGACGGACGGTTTAAAGGGACACTGAGGAGAAATTGAAGTTGGCTTGTATCGATAGAATAGCAGCTCCTGATCACAAAAACGCCACTCTTACTGAAAACAAAGCTCTTGTAATCTAGAAAATACCAAGAACCAAATTACAGGTATCGCCGCCACAGGCCAATCTCGCAAGTACAAGCGTGATGACTTCTTAGGACAAGAGGCGCCACCTTGGAGGAATTTTCCTTACTTCATGTAAACCACAAATCTCTGAGGCTGGGAAAGGAAGGTAGCGCACCGCACCGCTAGCCGTCAAAAATCACGGAGTCTGCGTTCACGACACGTTTCACGTCACTTCGTTCTATGGCGTCATAAGAGTTCCTTGAGTTTGAAT
Organism: Amblyomma americanum; assembly: GCA_030143305.2. NCBI lineage: Eukaryota > Metazoa > Arthropoda > Arachnida > Ixodida > Ixodidae > Amblyomma > Amblyomma americanum. Next base: position 11,004 of record JARKHS020015356.1, read on the forward strand.
CAGAGCGGCGGGAAAAACTTTTCAACTTCGAATCCAAATTTCTTTGAAAAAAATGCATCTTTCGCGCGCGGACAAGCGGCAACAAAGCCATGAAATGCCGAACTATCAGATTTTGCTAACAAAAAAAAAATGGTAGAGTTCTCCTCAGTGTCCCTTTAAGTGTTTAGCGACCAAATTGCTAGAACGTGGGTTTGCCTGATTGCGGCTACGTTTTCGATTGTCGTAACCGGGAAGACGAAGGCAAGGTGTTTTTACTATACCATCCGGCAAGCGCAAAGCAGCAAGAAGAAAAGTTAAGGGGCTGCGAAACACCGCTTGAACGGATGCCGGTTACGCTTCAGATGGATTCTTTATGTCACACAAGTGCTGACTTAAAAAGAATTACGAGAATCGATGCATAGGAACGGGAGTTATTCAATGAAGAAATTTCAAAATACAAGCAAACAAAATGCGGTCCTCAACTCGATTTTCGCGCAGCTTCCCATTCCCATTACACTCTCCCAATGACGACACCAAGGGCGACCAATCAAAACAACCTATCTTAGCACGTGGCGGAAGTTTGCACTGCATGGTTGCCTGTTCTCTGTAACTCGTTCATGCCAAGGCTGGCAGCGCCGTTTGCATGGTTACAACAACCATGTGAACGCCCAGCTAACCCAGCGATGCTTCACCGTCACGTCGACGGCGCAGAAGGGAACACTGATCAGTGACGTTCCCTTACTTATGGATCCGAACTCGAACGCGAGATACTGCGACGGTGTGACAGCCTGCGCAAGATATCAGACATATTTAGCATAGCGCGTACCGCTACTGCTTACCGCCAACCATCGCCCGTCGTTCTATAGTCGCTCCTAGCGCGATGGTTGGCCACGGCGAGCAAGGAGCGCGCGCTGTTGACGGGAACATGGCGCCATCTGGCGCCACCGCCCGGTGATTCTCCACAAACTGACGATGCGCACTGCCTGCTAAATGTTAAACGAACGCATCCTTCCATGGGACCTAAACGAACACTTGTAGAGTGCAATGGCTCGATCGGATCGATTCCGCAAAGCCGCTCTCAGATACATAGAGAGTAGCCATAAGTGTTTAGTTCTAGGTCGTAGGATGTTGACAGAGAGGCGCAAAGTCCTTCGATGCAAAAAGTAGCCAGTGCCTCTGGTGGCGTGTTTTTGTTTTATTTGATTTACAGTGCTTTTATCTAGGGCAAACAAGCTGGTTTTGTTAATGTACTATAAGACACAAAACTTGACAAAACGTATCTCTAGTTATTAACCCAATTCGCAGTATATTTACTCTTTGTCCAATCATCAAGCTAGCGCAAAGTGATGTCATATCCGTTGCTAAAAACCGCCACTGTATGGTGACACCGCCAGCGCCACGAATTTGTTTTTGCGAGCTAATTAAAATATTAAAAACCACAGTATACGCGGTACGACACGATGCTAATAGCATCCCTATAACTCATTCTATGCAACCAACAGGCAAAACAATGCACAATGCAAAACAATGCAGCTGACCTGAAGGCGGTAGCAACGGCGCGGATTAGTGCACTGCTGCTTTCCATAATCTCTTCTGTTGAACCTGGCCTGCGCCTAGAAGTGCCTCTATCAAACTTCATGTGTCTACGTATGCCAGCACGCCATGCGGGACTTTTAGCGCCTGTTAGTAAATACCTTTTCCGAAACCGCTTGCCTGGTTTAACCAAAGCCCTGCCTCTGTCAAAATGGTGGCACCTTTGGCTAGCCTTCGACGTTAGATCATATCTGAGACATCACTCCGCAACAAAATGCCGCTCATTGCTACTCATAACGTGTCAGCCGTCGTGTGCTGCGACGTGCCCACCATTGTCGACGCTATCGTCAACAGGCGGAGACCGGAGCAGGGCAGCATACAACGAGGGCAACAGATGGCGCTACTTTCCAAAGAGGAGTTTTCGCGTCACGTACAAGTGGCGTCCTCTGCGCCCAACGGCCAAAACTAGTACTCGCGCCGTTCGCTCCTCTGCGCCACGCTTGCTCTGCGCTACAGTGAACTAGAATATTCTAGTTCACTATATCTGCGCACTGAGGACGCCATGCGATGACGCCATGCTATTCGCGAATTAACCAATCCATGCGGAACATGGCAGCCCAGGCAAGACCCGAAGAGTGGAGGTCCAACAGCAGACGCCCCTCGTCATCTTAATGGAAACCCGTTAGCATAGCGCTCATGAAGACGCGAAAAACAAAAAAAAAAGCGAACAGGAAACCAAATCTGCAGCTTTCACTACGTCCTTTATCTCGTCCCTTGCGGCACGGTTCGGGTGTCCACCAAAGAAGTGAGACAGTTACTATGCGCCATTTTCTTTCCTCATAATCCAATTTTCAATATTTTTTCAATCAGCGTTAAATTAGGATCGAAAGTGCCGCACCAAATATCAACGGACACTGAACCCCTCCATCTCACTAACCCTGATCGGACAGCGCATCCACCCCGTCGACCCTTGTCCCGTTCTGCGGATGCCGCTGACCTCCAACGCTTTTTAATTCAACTATCCATCTGGCCATACATACATGCACTCCAGCGCGCACTTCTTTCTCTACGTAGTCTTAACTTACGCCGGCCACTCCGAGACACACGCCAGCAGCCAGGCTCAAGAGCTCACCCGTACTGACGCTTATACATCTTTATTGCCCTCCCACGGGCACTCTCCAGGACAAACTTAACCGACCCTTAACAAGCTATACAACGCCAGCTCTATACTAGCCCCTCAGAATTTCGCAGACACCCTGTACAGTAAAGCTGCAGAATGGGCCTAGTTGGTTCATATTTAACTTCATTAGTGCGCTACTCATGGGTACGAACAACACAGGACGCAAGAAACCACACACACAGAACAGGCGTGTTCCATGCCCTTCAAGCTCCTCTTCAACTTGCATCATGAAGAACAAATCATCCAGCTGTCCTAATGACTGGCTGGCCGGTGCACACTTGCCCACACCGCTTACGAACCCATTGCTTTCCAGACCCAACCGCAGTCTCCCGTTTGCACCGCTAGCATCTGACGCGCACCCTATTCCATGCAACACATCCACATACACACACGCAGGCCGCCGCCATAAAACCGCAAAACTACCCTGGGACGTAGTGGCGATGGCCTACGCAGACGTCTGCTTCATAGAGAACGCTTGTTCGACCACAGCCATGTCTTTCTAACCCTTCCCTCCCTGCATCCTGCACTCACACAACTGGTCCGTATTCCTCCCAACTAGCTTCTAGCCGAATAAGTCCACGGAATCGCTGAGCTCATCAAACACTTCAGCTGCGTCATGACACAGCTTTCCCCTGTAATAGTCAGTCTGCCCGAGGTGCCGTACTTGCAGCCTTGATCTCACGACTAGTGACCCTTCTGGTATCCTGCTCACACTGGGATTCCCGGCGGTATAGGCTTGCTCACCGGGTTGCCTGTGCAACCCCTTTGGCTTGCGTCTCGGGGCCTGAGCCTGCAACGCACTCTCACCACCGTGTACCAGGACCTTCTGAACACCTGACCTATGGAATGTTTAACGAAAGTGTCACGCTACGTCTGTGTAACATCCCCACGTTTCTTTAACTTAGCGTTCCTTCTGGAGAGAAAAAAAAGAGCGGGCACTTAGGCTCCGTTTTTATGGTATGACGCGGTAGAAGTCTTCAGCTTTTTTATCATTTCTACTTCTGTGTTGTCTTGGAAGGCCCATACCATGTGGTATTGCTCCGCCTTTTTGCCACAGTGTGCGCACTGTAGCTCAGAGGAGGAGGCGAAAACTTTTATTGGTAAATTGGTAGTTGCTCATCATCCTCTTCGGGTAATGCTCTTAGTCCAGGACTCCGTTGGCTGTCGCTGTCTTGCGCTCCCGCTCATGGAGCCATTGCCGGTCTTTTGGCTCTGTGCTTGACAGAGTAGCCTCCAAAGAAGAGAACTTGGGGCGGTGGATAGTCGGTTGGTGCCCCGATGTGTCGCGGTGCCAACCCCTTAGGGAGTGGAAGAGTGTGGGTGTAGGGCTGTTGCATGTTGGGCAGTGTCCAGGATATTGTGTGGGGAAAAGAGACGTTTGTGGTAGAGGTTTGGAGAGAGTGCGTGTGAAGCTGGCGCCAGATTATGCCTTCTGTTCTGCTCTATTGAGGGATTTGTGTGTGTGTGTGTGTGTGTGTGTGTTTGCGTGCGTGCGTGCGTGCGTGCGTGCGCGCGCTTCTCTGGTGTCTGTTAGTATTAAAGGATGAGTGTGTGTGTTAAGGGTTCTATGGGTGATAGTGTTGTTACTTTGTTCTAATCGTCTGTAAATCCTCGGCTGAGAAACGGATGTAGATGCTTGGCACCAGAAAGAGGGAAGAGGAAACTGCACATTCCTCTCCATTCACGCCAAATGGGGCAGTATCACTTACACAGCATGCAGGTAGAAGGGAGTTGAAAGAACAAGAGGTGAAAGACGTCCGTCGAGCAACGCGACGAGGGAGGCCGAGGCAAAAGGGATCGAGGCGCATGCCTAGATGTATGACGGCTGCTTCGAGGGTGATCTGAGAACTAGGGTGCCATAACCTCCTTGACCATATCATGAACGCCTTCATGGAAGAAAAGTTGCCCTCGGAAATCAGAAACGAAGTGTAGCGACAGTAGCACCGCCTTCTGAACAAGTGGCCGAGAAAGGAAGAAGGTCGAACATCTTGTATAGTTAAGTCTCCGACCATCGGCGGCGAAGGATAATTTACCGGGAGACGACGTTTTGGTTGTAGTTGGCATTGATGGCTTGGCCGTTGTCTTGGGCTACGACACGAAAAAAAAACTGCAACGAAATGTGTGCATAGAAGTTTGTTTACTGAAACGCAATGTGCCTGTGCATAGCAAAACAGCACAGAGTAGTACACGTGCATCCCCCAGTGGAGTGGCACTGACTTGACCGCAAATTTTTCCACAGACTGCATCTTAAGAAGAATGCTTTGAAAGTGAATTTTATTTCGGCTGCTTAACCATGAACTTGTAATGATTTGAATAAGATTGGGTTCGCATGTCTTTTTGCAGACGTCCTTTTTTAAGAACCTGTTATATTCAGGGCCGATGTCTCGGTTGTCGCAACGATGTTCTTCTCTGTATGCACTTCAATGTGACTATGTCGAACACGATAGGAGGTTATTAATCCATTTCCCTATTGGCTTGGTAGGAGTCTATCAGGCATTTTGAACGTGCTGTAAAGCAAAAATAGGTTACATGTGAAATTTCCGACGTTCAGCTGTGGATCTTTGAAAAGAAGTTGAAAGCCCAGAAATTAGCAGTTGAGCTATCAATGATACTGCGAATTTTTGAGCACTAGCTGCTGGCTTTACCACCCCTCGTTTTGATATTAATCAGGAATGAGTCTCCCAAGCGTGAAATTCCAGCACCTGCCGGAGTTTATACGCAGGTCGACCAGGAAAACCCGATCAAGCTGTGTGTGAACTCTCGCTCAAATCCTTAATTGGCCCCATAGGGATTCGCTGGTCTAAAACGTGCAGCGGCTTTGGCTTGGCAGTCGCGCACTTCTTTGTTCATATCGCCGTCGTCTCAGCTTTGCATCGCGGATTCGAATTTGAGTATCCTCTCAATAATGACGGTTTTGCATCGTTTCACTGGCGCGCTAGCTCTGATATTCACGTAGTCGTTTGCTCTCGCTTTCGCGGTGACTAAGTTATTTCGAGCACTTCTTTGGATGATGAATTTCCTCTGCCACGGTAGTGAGAAACTGCGCGACGGCATGCTCGCGAGCTATCTCCCTACGCTTCCCAATCTTATCCCTCACCTGAGTTTCTGCCGCCCCATTGGCTTCTTTTGTGTTTGCCTCCTCTTAGAATGCAGTAGATACTCACACAGACCACTGATTATCTTGCCTTCGCATTACGTGCCCTGCCCGTGTCTAATCTTGATTTCAACTAGAATATTATCAAATGGCATTTGTTCGTTGACTAGCTCTGCTTTCTTCCTGTCTCTTAACACTATCATCCATCATTTTCTTTCCATATCCCGCTGCATTGTCCTCAATTTAAGTTGAACCCTCTTCGCCAGCGTCCACGTTTTTACCCAGTAGAGGAGCGCTCCTATAAGATACAGCTGTAATATACTTTTCATCTTGAGGGACGCTGTTAAACTGGCATTCATGGCCTGAGAGTGGCTGCGAAATGCACTCCCCACTACCCTATTTATTCTCTTTACTTTACTCGTTTTCCGGATATGCGGTCACTACCTGCCCTAAATAGACGTATTTCCATAACACTTCCATCACTTCGCTGCGTTGTAACTGCTGCTCTCTTCCGAGACTGGCGAATATTAACTTAGGTTTCTGCATTTTAATTTTTAGGCTCACTTCTCTGCTTTGCCTCTTTAGGTTCTCGGCCATGCTTTGCATTTCGTCCCCTGACTTCCTCAGCAAGGCAGTGTCATCGGTCACATTGCTGAGGTATTCTCGAATAACGTTTATCCCCAACTCTTCAAAATCAAGATCTCTGTATATCTCCTGTAAACACGCTTTGAATAGTAATGAAGATATCGCTTCTCCCTGCCTGACAGCCTTCTTCATTTGGATTTTATTACTTCCTGCATGGACGGCTCTGGTGGCTGTGCAGCCACTATAGATGTTTGCCAGTACTTTTACATGTGCCTCTTCTGCGTCCTGTTTCGATATATTTCCTGCCTGACTGCATGTTTTGACTAAGTGAAATTCTCTCTAGTTACCCGGGAAGGTTATAATTATCAGGGTTAGATATATTCTTTGCAATTCTATATCACCTGATTGATAATGTGAATATTGTCTAATTGCCTTCCAAGAAATCTTGGCCAGCTTGGCCTTTACGAAGGCCAAGTTGGTCCCTTGGTTAATTGAACTCAAAGGTCGCTCTGGTTCGGTTGGCGATTACCTTTGTAAATATCCTGTAGACAATAGAGAGTAGGTTGATAGATCTCCAATTTTTGAAGTATTTTACGCCTCTATTCTCATAGTATAGATAATGCTAGATTTCTTACAAGTATTCGGTATTCTCGAAGGGATGAGGCAACGCGTATACAAGGTTGAAAGTTTTTCTAGCCCCCTCTCCCCACCGTCCTTCAGCATATCTGCAGTGACTTAATTCTCATGAGTTGCTCTCCCTCTCTTTATTACTTGTAAAGCTTTCCTTACGCCCTCTTTAGATACCGGGTGGATTTGCAATTCCTTTATTCCCAGGCCTCCGTCATTATATTCTTGATTATTTCGGCTACTTTATATATCTGTGTAGATCTCCTGGCCTACCTTGACTATCTAAACCATATTGGTAATCACATTACTTTTTATGCCTCTTAGCACTTATATCAAAATACTGCCTATGCTTAGTATCCTCTTTACCTGTTTTAAGGCTGCTTCTGTTTATTAGGGCATGCTCGATTTTCTGCCCATTATGCTTCCTTACGTCGGTTACCTTACGCTTATTACTTTAACAGCTCTTCGAGTTCTATGCTATTTATAGGGTCAGAGCCTTTCAGCTTTGGCAGCTCCTAGTCAGATATTTATTCTCCTGAGAGGGCATACAAGTATCCTGTCTAGATACCTCACCCCTTACATCCATTTCGCACCCCATAATGAAATCTGTGAAATTATCATGAATTGCGTGAACACTAAGGCCTTCGCCCTGGTTGAAAGCGGAGTATATGTTCTGCAGTGAGATCCTGAGTTTTCTACTTTTCATTTTACCAGTAACTCGTTGACGGGCTTCTTCGTTACTACTTTTCTCCATTATCTCTTCAGGTGTAGGTATTAGGGATTTGTTTCTCCCGTGATCTTCCAATCCGAGCACCTCCACATCCCGCACGCTTCCAGGATGCAAGCATAATATTTCACTTTTAGTCTAGTCTTTCGGGGCTTTCCGTGCACACCCTCTTCCGTTCGCGGATGAAGGTATTCATGAACAGTCTACTAATAACCTTCTCCTGCTATTCCTAAACTCTATGCTACAATCACCTACTTTCTTGTCTCCTGACTGCTTGATGCCTACCATTGCATTGAAGTCGCGCGTCAATACGGTGTACCGCGTTTTTTTTCTGTACTCATTGCCGATTCCACGTCTTCATCGAAGCTTTCGGTTATCTGGTTATTATGACTAGATGTAGGCGGGCAGACCTGTACCACCTTAAATTTTTACCTCTTAAGTTTAACTACGACTACGACTATCATTGCTATGGAATATCTCAATATTGCCAGCTATGCCATGATTCATCACGAACCCCACACCCAGTATTCACCTCTCCGCTTAAGGACGATAGCGTCGTACAGTCGCCCACTCACCTGTCTAGAGAACATGAACAGCGCACCGGGTAGTACACTGGTGTCACTTACGAGTGGCCGAGGGCTCGAAACAAGACTTTATTGCAAATGCACATTTACACGGATAGTTTTTAACACCTCATGCCTTTAAAAGCTATATCGAGCCCGCCAGACATCAGCGACTGTCATAAATGCATCACAGAACGCTCCGCCCGACAGGTTTGTGGACGACTGTACGTCCATCCCCTTTAGCACTGTATATACATAATCTATATGCTTCATCTATCCTCCTAACCTCACAACGCACTATGACGTCCGATTCAATACCTGTTAATTGCTCAAGCAACAATTCTAGGCTACCCTCGCTGTATAAATTTCTAGCGTAACACTTTGATAGGCTCAGTTTCCAATTTTGACCTGTCCGGAGCCATAGATTCTTAGCGCCCTCCGCTGCGTCGCAGGGTTGTTCGCCACCTTAGATGGTTGCTATATAGCCGCTGCGGTTTGTGGGCCAGGTGTTGATTGGTGCATTTGTTTAGGAGGTTTTGGCCAAGTACTACATAAGGTGGACAAACCCTGTTCTGATGAGAGGTCGCGTTGTCGGCTTTGATGGCCTAGATTAGGCCACGCCCCGGACATTGTATTCAATTTCACCAACATTCTTTTTTTGTAGCGATAGCTGCATTACGCTACCATTTCGAGCCGTCAGCGTGGCTGGCCACGTGGTTGGTCACGTGGCGCGGAGCAGCCGCCGGCGGCGCGGCGCGCCGGCGAAACCGAGTGGGGGGGGGGGGGGGGGGGGCGGGAGGGAGAGTGAATCCACGTCCAGGGACGAAGATGAGGAAGGAACGCCCAGCGAAACGGCGCGACGAAAGACTGACTTTGCAATTGAACTGAGCAAGTTCCACTCGGCCAGATGTAGCTATAGCGTCACTCCAGGTTTAACCAGAGCCAAGCCGCAGCAAGTTTTTTTATTTTGCTGGAGGTTTTCCGCAGGACCCACTAGTTTTCCAATGGATAAAAAATTTCTCCCCCTCTGGTGTTCGGCCCTTTTGCGGTGAAGAAGTTGGGAAAAGTCTCTGGCCAACCGTCCTCCCTCCCTCACCCCCTCCTTGATAGGTAATTAATCCTTCCCCCCTCCCCTCGACGGGTCATCAATCCTCAACTGACCGAAGTGCACCTTGTGGCTTAAAGCCCACCCATCGTGTCCTTTTTAGTATTGCCTGTTTAGAATTGGCCAGCCTGGGCCATGGCTCCGCAGGTGTGACCGCAGCTTCGGTTTGTTGCTCCGCCGTCGCTGGAGTCTGAAGGCCAGGAGATAAAGGATAGGGCCGAAGATGAATGTAATGTTTTATGCTGCTCAACGAACCAACCGTAGATGGAGCTGGCAACAAAAGACCCTTCATTTAGAAAACATTTTGGAGTGAGGCTTAGCCGCGACAAGACAAGGACAAGAGCAGGAGCCAAAATCATGTCTTACCAACAACTTCCAAATCTTCCACTATGGTCTTGTCTGGAACACACTCTATCGCGAAGCCCGTATAAGTATAGAATTTATAGTGTCTTAAGAGATTTAGCCTCGTATGAGGCTATTGACTTACGGTTGCACTCTTCATGCATTCCGTGAAATTGCTCAAAACTGTTATTACTTTTTCTCCTGCATCTTGACATCCAAAAATGGTCGCACTTTTCAGTTTTAGGGTCATATGTGAAGCGCAGTATAGGCTTCTTTTCCATTATGGCACGTGCCTGTAGCACTTCTTGCACGCCTATCTGCAACGTCTATCTTGGACGGGCCTAGACAAAAACAAAGAAAATCAGTGTCGTAGATAAGCGCTGTGTCCTCAACCTCATGGTTGTGCCCTTGGGCAACTCCTTCGCAGCAGTAGAAAGACAGATAACATCGTCATAACAGATGTGCAGGATTCTTTTGCTAAGCGTCTAATATACCGAGTGTTTCACCCAAGACGTTTCGTAGACTTCAAAATAGGCTTCTTGCGTTAAAGGAAGCGCTTTTTTTTGACATTGCATAGCCAGTAGGTGTAGCGCATCTCACAATTTAGCTAACACGTGCGAACGAATAGGCTGGTTAACTAATAATGAGTGCTTAACTTTTAAATATTACCGTTAGTCTTCTTATTTATTGAGAGGGCTATAGGGTACCACAATTAATATCTATATATCAGTTTTTAGAATTCCGAAAACGCAGTTAACCTTGGCGCTGTGTCCCAACAAATCTTGGCTATTTCGTCGAGTTACTTGAATGAAGGGGCTGCTTTGCCTGCAAGCTTCTCGAAAGCGCATGCATTTTGGCTCGGTGCAGCCAGAATTTGTGCTAAGCAGTCAGACGTAACATGCACATGCGCATTCTGGGAAATTGCGCAAATGAAACGGATGAAGAGCACGCTTTAGCTGTGCTGAGATTTGTACTTCGAAAAAGGCGTTTTTTTTTGTTTTAAAGCGGACACCCGACGAAATTGAAGTTTGCCTCTATCGGATAAATTACTGCACATATATAATGACAAACCCACTACTTGCACTCAAAACAGAGCTTTTGTATGCTAGAAAAGGCAAAAAACTAAATACAGGTGTCACCACCAGCGGCCGTTTCGCAGGTAAACTGAGGTGCGTCGAGACGGTTTTTGGCGCGCACCCCAGACGCTAGGCCACGCTGCCGTTCAATCAATCTCAGAAACAGATCTGGGGCGGTAAACATTTAAAATGTCAATTCCCGAAAAATAAATGCTCATATTGCGTCATGACAAACGTCACCACAGCAGCCACTATGAGGCGCAGAATCAATTTTTATTCAGAACAAAAATTATTCGCCGTCGTCTTCAGTGTTCTTTCAAGCTGGTTTTATAGTAAGCCTTCGATATCTTTAAAATTATGCTAACTTCCCGCTTTTTCTGTAGCGTAAAGTACTTTTTAACGCTTGATTTCGCAGCGAGCAGAAAAAAAATGAACGTTACCTTGATTTTATATAGTTTCATACGGAAAACTTTGTTCTTTTATGATGCAGTGCATTGGTTCAGATTTCCTAATACACTCATTGCAGCTAGCATGGTAGAAAATGTTGGGTGTGTGCTTGTTGCTTAAATTTACTATTTATACAGAATAGCAACTATGAAGCTATGAACTAAGCGGAATGATTTCTTCAGGATTTCATTTTCTGCTTTGTAGTTGAAAACGTGGGAATAATCAGAGCGCTTCAACATTTACGGGGGGTAACGGAGGCTCTTTGCACCATTACCAATAGATCTATAGATCGACAGCACATCCATAAAAGGCTTGCAATTTCAACAGATTCAGCGGAACAGAATAAAAAAAGATTAGGAACAAGGAAAAAGGTTAAAAAAGCCTACTCTTCACAAACAATCAGTAAGACTATGCTCCTGGAAATTTTTGGCTTGAAAGTAATTTTCAAGATATTTTAAACTTGTTTTTGTCAAAAAGTGCTTTATGGAACGAGGTATTCGTTTTGATTGAATATTTATATCTCGCTCCAGTAGTAGCCCAAATAGGATTGCAGCCGGCGTGATTAGTATACACAACGTTGCTGCGCATTTAATTAATTTTAAATGTTTAAAGTGAGGGAATAGACGCAATAGAAATAGATAAAAAATTGTAACAATGTCACTTTTTTCTGCAGGCTCATATTCTTGTTGCAAATCAGTAAAACAAAACTGGTTTTCTGCAATCTACTTTTTAAGTTACGTAACAAAACATTTCTTGAAAAAGGTACCAGTTTGTAAAACATCATAAAGTAAATATAAACATTTATTTATTAATAACGCTAGTAAAGATTCTTAGTACAAATTTTACTCTGAGAACTTTCCTCAGCGTAGCTTCGATTATAAAATTACACCAGTGCATATCATTACCACCTATAAAGTCGCACCGGACTTTAATAACACGGAAAAGGGGTGTTATGCGCTAACACGCTTCAGAAAGGTACATAGAATCAAGCGTGTGCATTTGTAATATAGCTTTTCTTTCAACTACTGGTTAGTAGAACAGCCGTTAAACGCTATGGTTTGGTGGTTTTGCTATTATTGGAAGATGTTCACTGATAGTATCCTCGCCGCGTACGATCTTTCCAAGAGCCGGGGAACATATTGACATTAGCGGTACTTACGTGTATGTGTTGAGAGCGTGGGTCCTGTGAAGATAATAAAATGTGATCAAAAGTAATGAATCTAGCCATGGTTTCACCCAGGCATATTATATATATATATATATATATATATATATATATATATATATATATATATATATATATATATATATATATATATATATATATATATATATATATATATATATATATATTAATTGCGTACGCCCACCGCTATCCTAAAAAATTACCTAGACGGTGAGCAATGCGACGATTACAAGAAAATGACGGAACTTAAAATATTAACGGGCTATGGTACAAAAACTCGTTATTAAGACAGAAAATAAGACACTAAACGTAGAATAATCAGCGAACATAACATATAAGGGCTGCTCTAATATTGTCTCACGTGAAAATGCGCCCCAGAGTGAGCTATAACAGAAGCTAGAGTTCGCGGTCACTGTAGATATAAAAAATCGTTCGCAACCAAAAATAAAAGATTAAGAATCGAGGGTTTTACTAAAGAATAGCTGAAAGAGGACCCAAAACAATCGAAGTGATAACAAGCTTGTGTGAATACATAAAGTAGCATGCTTACTGGAGCATAGACGAAGAGGGTATATAATAAAACAGCTGATATAAGTGAATTCAGTTACACATGAGCGCTATCGTCAAATAATGCGCATACAGGCGTACTTGTCACAAGCAACATGCTTAATAGAGTATTATATTAGGGCAGAAAAGCCTTAAAGCGTTTCTGAACATTATTTACTGAGCATATTAGGCTGAATGCGGGGATCGCATATTTTGATGAATATCTATTTCTTATGCAGTGAATATCTTGCGGAGTGAATGCAGTGGCACACGCCACCCGTGAACTGAAACAGTATTCTGATACATTTTCATGAATACTATATTGTCTGCACCATTTATCTTAAAGTTCGGTGGAGTGTATCTTTTTGGGACGTGGTAATAAACTGTCCAGCAGAAAGATCGGTTACTAACAGAAAAAAATCTTGTATATTCAATAAGACGGTATGAAGCTGCAGGCTCATATTTCAAATGAATTGCTACATCGGCTCCTTAACTATAAATATTACGAGCCGGTTGGTGTTGGGCTTACGAGAGAAGCGTTGTGGGGTACTTTAACAATGTAATTACAGGGACAGTTTTTAGGTAAATATGCTTTAGGTAAAATTTTGCTATAAATAGGAGCAACTCATCAGTTAAGCTCCTAGCAATAATTAAAAATTTGTAACAACAACGCATCAGGCTCCTTTCATGAAGGAGTTCGGTAAACTATTGACAAATTTTCAAATACATGTAATGCGTCAAATAAAAGAAGTTGGATTGTAGAGATCTTTTAAAAATTTGATCTATTTCGCGATTAAAGTAAAGTTTGTTTTGGCACTGTTAAGAACCACTTGTGAGGATGCTTACCCAACAGGCAAAGGAGAGCAAAAATCGTGAGGAGCTGCATTTCGGCCCGCTTGGTTATCTGTGATCCACCATTCGTGAGCTTTCCTTTAAATATGCTCGGCCGTCGTAAATCGCGCAAAGACATTTTGAAAGGGGAGCCTATTCGTATTATAGAAAGTAACCATTTGCTCTCTCTTAAAATTATTTTGCTTGTTCTAAAACACCTTTACCAGGAAAGTTTACAGAATGTCTTCCATCCTGACGGACCCATTTGCGGATGCGTGACTGGGGGTCATGCACGAGCTCTGTGTGTGGAATTTTTAAAATGACAGGTTAAACAATTTTTTGAACTCTGAAACAAGTAGAGACATATAATTTAATTTATTAGTCGCATTTTTATTTTGCGTGGTAGACTGTGTGAGGCGCAGGTAGCCTGGGGTCACGGTAGATTATTTACGTATGAGCCTTAGGCAGTTTGTACCCAGCAACTTTCCTACAGTAGTTTGGGTCTTGACACCTGGGTTGGGGCCACGTAAAACGTCATCGCTGGGGATGGACGACGATGGAGTTGTTTTCGTAGGTGTTTTTCTTTTTCTGGCAGTCTCGATGCCATAGGTAGCATTAAAGCGTTCTCACGCAGCATCCGCCCCTCCCGGTCGACCGCGTACCACGTGACACTCGCGGTAATACAGGACGCACTACATCCGCCGCTATGGATGAGGGTGGCGCTCGTGAACACTCTCAAGGTTAGGTTACACGCAATTCCTCTCAAAGTAGAAGGTTGCACAGCTACTGGAGTAGCTAAGTTGTTAGAGCATCAGACGTGTAATTCGGAGGTCGTGGGTTCGGATCCCACCGGCTGCATGTGGTAGTTTTTTCTTCTACTTTGTAATCAACTATCTTTTAGTGATAAAAGAATTACACTAATTTCTCATTGATCAACACCATTAATTAAAAAAGATAGAAACATCTCCGTATGGTCACCCGCCGCGGTGGCTCTGTGGTTAAGGCGCTCGGCTACTGATCCGGAGTTCCCGGGTTCGAACCCGACCGCGGCGGCTGCGTTTTTATGGAGGCAAAACGCTAAGGCGCCCGTGTGCTGTGCGATGTCACTGCACGTTAAAGATCCCCAGGTGGTCGAAACTATTCCGGAGCCCTCCACTACGGCACCTCTTTCTTCCTTTCTTCTTTCACTCCCTCCTTTATTCCTTCCCTTATGGCGCGGTTCAGGTGTCCGCCGATATATGAGACAGATATTGCGACATTTTCTTTCCCCAAAAACCAATTATTATTATTATTTCTCCGTATGGTCTATAGTTTCGGTGACTGTTGTTTTCCTTCATACTTTCTCGTCTCAGCAATTTTGGTCTCAACCAACAGGCTAGTAAAGTAGCATTTGGCATTGGTGGTGGCTCATACGTCCTGGAGGCTTCTTTCCCCGATAGTACATCTCCTGTGTCCTCCCACTGCTGCGCGGGATGCACAGGATGCCAAGATGCTCTCTTCCATTGAATTCACCAGCGCAGCTTGCATATCTGAGGCTGAAATCTACGATACCTTGACTGCATTTTACTACTCATCTAAATACTGCGGCTATCTCTTGACAAAACACTTCCTCTATCGAGGGATATAGAAGTGATTGCTGTATGTAAATAAATACAACAAATTTTTTACTTCTGTCTAGTTTTCCTTATTAGTCTTCTACGTAAAAGGTTTGAGCATATCCAGTTCAAAAGCCCTGTGCTGCTTCAATTACAAAGCATGAAACATCGCGCTTCCATAGACGGCCAGAAAACGTTGGCAATGAAATGGTTGGTTTATTGGTTTATCGGGGTTAACGTCCCAAAGCGACTCAGGCTATGAGGGACGCCGTAGTGAAGAGCTCCGGAAATTTCGACCACCTGGGGTTCTTTAACGTGCACTGACATCGCACAGTACACGGGCCTGTAGATGTTCACCTCCATCGAAATTCGACCGCCGCGGCCGGGATCGAACCCGCGTCTTTGGGGTCAACAGCCGAGCGCCACAACCACTGAGCCACCGCGGCGGCACCAATGAAATGTGCATAATTATTATAGCAGCCATTGAAAAGAATTCTGGCCGCATAGTTTTGCTCCTGACAAGTCGTCGAGCGAAGCTGCGCTGCATTCCTCTCAGGTTGCTAACAACACTACCTATAGTAGGATACAGCTTAAAAAAAAGACAGCAGTTGCTAACACTGGGTCACGGTCCACGGAGTACAGTATTACTCCGCTGACCAATCACAATAGTAAATTAAATCAACTTTTTAATGTTTCACTGTATTAAACCAGTAAGGTATCAAAATTCTAGAGCTTGTGATTTTTTTATTCTGATTAGCTCTCTTGTTAACGTAATAAAAAAGTTTTAACAACGGACTACTTTTTTGTCGTGGAGGAATTCTGTGCGGCGGTCTTTAATGTGGGCAGAGCTTCACTGAAGACTTAAGTTGTATATCCGACTTTATATAGTCTCCTAAGTTTTTACAGCAAACAGCGCATTGGATGAAGGAGGTCTCTCGAAAAAGGACATTTTATAACCTGAATGCTGGAACTTTTCAAAGCTGAAGTGAATTTGAAAGACGCGTGTTGTGTTCCACTTATTTAATTTCTGTTCAGTAAGCGCCGTCCCCACGCATGCCTGGCAAGGGTATTTAGCTCGCTGGGGTGTTTGCGGCGTCGAAGGAATACTCTGAGAAGTCGGCGACTAAAATGCCGCATTATTTGTACACAGCTGGCGTTTTAAAAAGAATGCCTGAGACAAAGGGGCATCGAATGCTCTTGACGTCTTTCATGGCAGACGCTCTTCCTTCGTGTTGGCATATAACGCGCTGCTTATTTTTAGCTCAAGGAACACGTTGAATAAGTAATTGCGTGGTGTGGAAGAACTTCAATTATTGTGAAGATTTCACAATTGGGGAATTTAATTTTTCTCTTTATGAGAATGGAAATAATAAAGCGGTCATTTACTTAGATATACAACATTTGTCAAACGTGAGGAGCCCAAGATGTTTGATTATCAGATCGCTCGTGTAACTAGACTCTCGTAGCACCTGTGGAAGTGCGAACTCACGGAGGGTTCAGAACGGCCGCTCCTATTACCTTGATGAGGTTAGGTAGGCTGCTGATGATTTACCTGCAATGCAGTATGGCAGAGCGAAATCTTTTAGGTTTATATCATTTTCAAAAGCCGCACTATTTCTTGTGATGAAGGTATGGCTTTAGTTCTTTGCATACCATGGCAAAAATTGACATTTTTGTAGGTTTATTTATTTATTTATTTATAGATACTGCGATCTAGAACAGATCATAGCAGGGTGGGAAAAAACAAACAAAATACAAGCATATAAACACTCAAATTCATAACATTTGCAGGCACTTTTCAAACATCGCTAAAGAATTATGATTAACAGTCTCGCTATTAAGTTCATTTCATTTAGTAATTGTCCTCGGAAAAAAAAGAATATTTAAAGCAGTTATTTCGTGCGTTAAAAGGGGTTATTGTTAGTGCATGCCTTTGTCTCGTGTTATAACCTGAGGAGTAAGCAAAATAATTAGAAGTATTAACTTTATGAATACCTCTTACGAGCTGGAAGAAAAACTTTAATCGACAAAAACGATTGCGCTCCACAACTGGGGGTAACCCACTTCGCCTCACGAGCTCACTTACAGATTCACGGCCATATGAGTTTAAAATAAATCTAACTACTTTATGCTGTATTTGCTATAATTTATGAATGTTTGTTACCGTGAAAGGGTCCCAGATGATTACAGCATATTCTATTAACGGACGGATGAGGGAATTGTATGCCAATAGACGAACACTAGGTGGGGATGACTTTAATGAGCGCCTCAAGAAAAAGAGTTTCCGCATTGAATTTTCTATGAAAGCGTCTATGTGTTTAGACCACGAAAGGTTCATTTTGATAATCCTGACTGAAAAGGTTGTGTTAGCTGCAGTAGCATGCAGCACATCAAAATCAAGCTAAAAAATATGTGCAATTTCACAGTAGGAATTTCAAGTAGAAATAATAGATAATAATGTGAATTTTTTTTTGCGAAAGCATTAGGTGGCGCACCGACACGAAAACCCGGGGTCGGCCAGAAAGTGGCAGCACTAACTCACGATTGGTCGAAATGGTGTGACGTCATCAAAGGCTGGAAAATACGACATGTTAATCAGAAAAGTAAGTACCAGCTGGATCACCAGCATTGTGCCTTTTCTGACGCAATAAATGTTTTGCAATCCAATACTACTACTTACAACTGCACCAACTATAACGGAATAGAACAGAATTAGAAGGGAATTGGAAAAGGTGATGATGATTAATTTTTATGGCGCAAGTGCACCTATGGCCAAAGAGCGCCATGGCACAGGGTATTTTCAAATTCTCAAGCTGGGGTCGTCGAAGACCTATTTCCCAAACATTTCGCCCTAGACAACCCGAGCACCAGACCAGGGGAAAGCTTGTACCCATTGTATCACCGGTGGGTACCCGGCGGCACTGGGGATCGAACCCCGCACCTCCCGCATGAGAGGCGGATGCTCAACCACTTGGCCACCGCTGCGTTATGGAATTGAGAAAGGATTGGAACAGAAGTGGAATAGAATTAGAATAGAAATGGAATAAAATTGAATAAAATTGCAAGGCTTTCGCATTACCTGCACGTAAGTACCTTAGCCCTTTCAGACGCAATATTTTGTTTCCATCAAAAACATATTTTGCTCCTTGAGAGTGTAGTCAGGCCTAAATAAAAATCAATTTCCTTGCTTTCCAGCACGAAAAAAAACACCTTTCAATTTTAATTATTATTAATTTATTTCTGCTTCAGAGGCTGCGGGGACGTATTTACATATGCCCGAAATCCATGAAGTGCGCCTAGTAGTGCTACTGCACTAAAAATTGTAAATTAAAAATCTGTCCTTATGACAGCTGTGTAGACAGAAAAGGAAAATATCATGCAAGAAAAATTGACATTCTTTATCTTGTGCACAAAAATGTTTCGAATTCAAGTGACTAAATCTTACGCATAAAAATTGAGTTGCACACCGATAATGTTTCTAGCCATGAAAATAACCTTAACTAACCAAATCTAACGTGTCACTGCTCGAAACAGTTCCTCAATTATGAAAGACGCACAAAGACATCCAACAGCACAGAAGAGCAGCAAAATGCCTTCTGGACATTAATCTGGGAGGAACAAGGCCAGAAAAAAAGCTGACATTTTCCCAGTAGAGATGCCGTCATGGGTGCTAGACAACGTTCTTGGAAATGAGCAAGGCATTGGACGACGCGCCTTTTACTCTTGCGGCCTTCTTCATCGGTCATAGGATTTATTGCACGGTTGTCTGATTAAGGCTAGCATCCAGACATATGTACACCCAGCCAATTCTATGACAGCACCGCGCGAGCGCCGACCAAACTGCCTGTCAGAGCTTTATCACAGCGCAGAGCGGCGAAGCCAGCGAGAACAACCGCGTCAAACAAGTTTGCTCACACAATGCTTGCCGTGTGTGGGAAAACTTGTGCGCACGCGGTTATTCTCGCTGGCTTCGCCGCTGCGCGCCGTGATAAGGCGCTGACAAGCAGTTTGGTCGGCGCTCGCGCGGTACTGTTATAGAATTGCCCCGGTGTACAGTCATGGACAGAAGTTTGCGGGATGCAAATTCGCGGGAAAATATTGACTTCTGTGTTGCCTCGCTGGCAATTCAGATGGTATTATTCTACCAGATGTAACATGCATGTCTCCTCACGCTTATATACTTTTGATTGGCCTGTCGTGCCTAACCGCTCCGAAATAAATTTTTTTCCGCGAATTCGCATCCCGCAAACTTTTGTCCATGACTGTACATATTCGTGGGGACTGAAACCTTTTTGCCTCTGTTCAGAAAGAGCCCGATAACAGCGTTACATCTTGTCACGTGTTCGTTTCACCCCACTGGCCTTATTAGATAATTAGATAATTATTCGCCTTATTATATGGGCGGGAACGAGTGTTATCTAGCAATTAATCTCACCCCAAGCGTGCTCAATACCTTCGGATTGACTGCGAATTTTCTTCCCATTTCCAAACTACTTCATTGATCTCCAGCAATCCTCTAGCCGCCTTTTATTTGTTTCTATTTTTTGAAAATTGAGCATGTCCTGGCTATATCGAAACCCTAGTGCTTCGTGCATTCCTGGGACAGAATAGTGCACTGAGGATTGGAGGTTCTTACACAAAGAAACAGAAGAACGGAAATCCAAGGAGGGTAACTAGGCAACGCCCAGTAGGCAACCCTACACGTGGGAAGGGGAACAAAGGCAGAGAGAAATGGGAGATCATTTTCTCACGGCCAAAACAGCTGCAAAACCGAGCCGGTTTGCGAGAATATCCGGATAAGGGGGGTTTGCCACTCTCAGTGAGAAAAATTCCGCACCGCGCTCTTCAGTCCCGCACCAAAATTCATGGTTTTGTAGCGGAGTTAGAAATTACTTCGGAAGGTAAAGTTGACTTCTTAGGCTACATAACCTATAGCGTAACAAATGGGAATGTTCCTTGGTGGCAATGAAATAGGACGCAATATTATAGGTCAATGGTGACGCATGCTCTATGGGCGCGGTATGGAAAGAGAGCGCTCCTGAATGATGCCATTAATTTGAGCACAAAATACAAAACATTTCCTGTTATAAAAACATGACTGCCATGATTAACGATACGGAATGCTCCGAGCTTCACATATACAGAAATCTCTTCTCAATCACTGGTTCCGCAGCTTGTAACACTTTAATTTCAGAAAGACATCCTTCTGCGCTGTTACTGGAGCGTTGGTTCCTGCTCTATGGGGAACCTGCCTTGCCAAGGTGGCACTGCAATTGTTCCATTCGGTGACTCAAAACTGCTTCTGTCAGCCGGTTGGGCCGCTGAAAACGCGAGAACACATTGTGCGCGATTAGATACCCGCGTTTGGCTGACAGCATTGATTGCCTAGCTTCTCTCGGCGTAGCCCAGATAGCTGACGCACGGCACGTGCGCCTTCGACACAGCGCGGAGGCTCACGCCAATAAGCGCCTGAAGGTGGCGCGGAAAAGCACTAATAGTACTACCCAAAACTGCTTGCTCTTCTCGCTAGGCAGTGTGTTATGGCGCTGCAATCGGCACCACGAACTTCACGCAAGTTCCCCATGCCCGGTGCAACACCACTCCACAATTTCGTAATTCTTGTATGGTGTACTAGATGGCTGAAATAAAAAGCAAACACTGACTTCGTGCGAAGCCACGTTTCGCTGTGTTCGCTTAAGTGAGCGACCACTATGATTCATCGTTTTATTTAAGGGGTAACTAGAGATCTATATTGTTAAACATTGCTTTATGTATTCTTTATCATCGCTGTTTCAGCTACTTGTACTTTCTTAGTGTTGTTTTTCGCCTTGTACGCTTCCAGATGACTTGTTCAAGCCTCATGTGTGCCACAGCAGAAGTAAGAGCACTGCTTCCCGTACCAGGCTAGTGCACATTTAGGAATTTCACCCGGCACTTACACTCAAAGAGCAATAAACCTGCGAGCAGTCTCTGAGGCCGTCTTTCTTTCTCGTACTGTGCATGTGACATATTTTAACATTTTTTACAATCCTTTGACAAAATGTGAAAGGCTCACATCTGCATGCCGCGGAGGCATTACTTCTATGTCTCTTCCAGACGATAAGTATAATCCAAGGGTCAAAAGAAGGAATCAAGCGCTTTTTTTTCAGCTTTTTTATTGACGTCAAGCTCCAACCTTTAGGTGTAGGTCTAAGGTAGCTGCACCCTACGCATCGATCCCTCGTTTCAGAATCAGAATATTTATTTCTCAGAAAATAATACACAAGACGCTGAATGATTGAACCATCACAAACATAAAATTATGAAAAAATCAATTTCAGGAGAAATTTTGAGAACAGCAGTATTTTGCTTTTGTGCTGCAGTGCTTGCTTAAACAGGAGCGTTTCTTAATGAGGACACGAAGCTCGGTGTCTGTAGTGTCTCTGGCGATTTGTTACTTTTTTTTTCTCTCCGGCGCGTGCCGACCGCCACTGTCGTCCCTGTGCGACTTGAATGCGCAATGTGCAACCGGGATTGTAACGAACGGTTTGAGTGTTTAGCGACCAAATTACTGGAACTTGGCTTTGCCGGATTGCTGCTACGTTTTCGATTGACGTAACCGGGAAAACGAAGGCCGGGTGTTTTTACTATACCATCCGCCAAGCGCCAAGCAGCAAGAAGAAAAGTTTAGTAATAAGGGAGTAATTATTCATTGCCATCTACCCGAACGCAGCCATAGGGCTACAAACGAAAGCTCTACAGCTTTCTCAGAAACTTCGTAGTTAAAGAAAAATTCGTCCTGGTCCGGGGCTCGAACCCGGGACCAGCGCTTCACCGGAGCAGTCGCTCTACCAATTGAGCTAACCGGAACGGCAAGCTTATGGTAGGGCGAGAGCGAATTGATCTATAACTCGAAGTGGGAACAGTGTTGGTCAAATGTTTTAGGGGAATCCCCCAAGGTGGAGTAGATTTGTAATAAGGGAGTAATTACTCTGGCATCCACCCAAGCGCAGCCATACGGATACAAAGGAAAGCTATACAGCTTTCTCAGAAACATCGTAGTTAAAGAAAAATTATTTCTGGTCTGGAGTTCGAACCCGGGACCACCGCTTGCTTCACCGCGGGCGGAAGCTTTGCACCGCCATTTTGTTAGCAAACCAGCAGTCTTCTACGTGGAGGCCTCCGGCCCAGGCCCCAGGAGATGGTACACGGCCGCGGTCGTCCACGAGGGCAAAACAGTAGACGGCCTTACTTTCAGCAATTCACACAGAAGTGGTTGCAATCGCCCTGGCAGCCTCCGACTCCTCCTCCAAATACATAATCACCGACTCGCGAGGGGCTTGACGAAACGTAGAGCAAGGGTGGGTTCAGTTCAGCAGAGTGGTTGTTTGGGCGTGTTGTTGAGACATGATATAAACTTGAAGCGCAAAACCAGTCGAGGACGGTGAAAGAGACGAGAGACGCACGAGCGCTAACTTTCAACAATTTATTGTGAACCGCGAAGCAGCATATAAAGGCTAACCGTGGCCGGTCATCCCACATGCGCAGTCCGCAAACCAGAGAATGATGACGCAAGTATTGTAATTCCTTGCGAGATAAAGCGATGGACGGCTTGGGCACGCAGTTTACCCCTAAACAAACTATTATCTCTGCCTCGATAATTTCTCGCGTTAGTTGGCAGGTATTTCTGTTGACAACGGTGCATTCTTTGTAGAAAGGCGCGCAGCTCGATTTCGCACAGGGTTCTGCACTTTGGCCGGAACTGGGTACATCGCTGCGGTCATCACTTGATTCACGCTTTTTACAGTGCGCGTCCAGGAACCCTCCGCACTTTTTCCCTCACATTCCTACGATGTTCACGGAGGCGGTCGTTAGCGCACCCCCCACTTTGTCCTATATATACCTTACCACATGAAATCGGCAGATTATACACGACCGATTCCGCACATTTGACGAACTTGTCCCTGTACCGCTTCTTGCACCCAAGCTTGCGAGATTCATTCATTCATTCATTCATTCATTCATTCATTCATTCATTCATTCATTCATTCATTCATTCATTCATTCATTCATTCATTCATTCATTCATTCATTCATCTTTATTCGACATCTTTACAGAGGTCTGGGGCACAGACAAAAAGCTGAAGAAGTCAGCTTGACGGGGTCTGTGCCCCTTAACAATTCATGTTCGTACAGATATGTATAACTGATAGTTGGCAACGTCAGTTGCAAATTTATAATTCAGAACATAAAGGGTCACGACTGAAAACTAAATGAACAAGTCTCTTATTAATATCTGTGGACAAACAATTCACAATATACTAGTAAAAAAACATTCTCGTTAAGGATACAACGTAGATACAAGGATAATGGCTGAGTAAAACAAAGGACGACAGCAAGGAAGCACAGGTGGATACAGGATAACAAAGCCAACAATCTGAACGTTAGAAAAAACAATAAAAAGAGACACGTTGATGAAAGTTGAAAAAACTGTAGGAAAAGACGTAGTCTTTCTTCTACGTTTTCTTTTAGCTTACAGATTTTTTTTTTCATAGATTACGAAATAGATTCACCTGGTTTTATAGATTCGCCTGGTTTAGTCATTTTGCACAGTTTTTGAAGCTTGTCCGGAGCACAAAAAACCCCTCGGACGTTCACCTTTTGCTCGATGTTTTTTAGTCGATGGGACAAGCCACGTATGGGCGGAATCAACGCAGTCTTGTGCTTCCTAGCAGAAACCCGGAAAGTGTCTGGCAGTATCGAACACTTCCGTTTAAGAATGCCTTCCGCGACGCTGAGAAGTACATGAGTAGGATGCCCAGAAGCAGACAGCCGGAGGATTTCTTCCTCCAAGCCGGCGGCCACAAGTTTTGGACAGCACTTTTGCAAGGCATTATCAGAAAGGCATAATTTTGCGATGCCCCTGTTAACAAGTTTGGAATGAGCCGAGTCGTACGGGAGCAGTGGCTTATTGGCACGAGGTTCGTACTTCCGGTAGACCTGTTCGTCATAAAATAAAATCTAATATCAAGGAATCTGATACGTATTTTCCGAAGGCATCTCGTGAGTTATTTCTAGCGGCGTTAACCTCGCGCGTACGAAGGTTAGTGTGTTTTTAGCTAGTGACTCAAATGAGTCTGAACTGCAGTAAATGAATATTAAGAAGTCATCTACGTGCCTAAAAACTTTCGTTACATTAAAATCGGCGAGTCGGCAGCTAAGGCCCCCTATCAAGTTGTGCTAAAAACAACTCACTGAGAATGGGGGCGAAGCAAGATCCTATGCATATTCCTTCTTTTTGCAGATATGGCCTCCTATCCCACTGTATGAAAGTAGATCTAAGGTAAAGGCTAAGAAGTTCCGAAAAACCACCGCTCGACGTACCGGACGCATTCTGGAAAGCAACATTACCGAACCTATCAATACAGTCTTCAACACAGCAAAGTATGTCAGATTGCGGCAATGAGTAGAACAAATATTTGGTATCTACGGAAAAGGCTCTGAGGCTCTTCTGGGTTGACGACTTGATATAATCTAAAACGGCGAGAAGCAGCGAGGAGAAGCGGCGAGAAGCAGCGAGAGGCATTCATCATTTTTGCTCACAGCGCACACAGCGCACGAGACACGAGACGAAAGACTTAACGCAAACAAGCGCTGACTATCAGCTGGTTTTTTACAGAAGAACAAAGGCGTATATATACAGGCAATGCAAGACTTATCAAGACCACAAAAGTCATCTGGAAGGCACGTGGGAGGTCAGATAATTCAATTCCCTTTCGGATAATGAAATGGAAGGGCTGCTGATACACATCGTACCCTTGTGGTGAATATAGAAGGCCTCCATTACCTCGCGTGTTAGCTTATCGCTGTGTCGGAACAGGATGCGCGTGTTCTTGTAATCAGGAACGCATTTGCACTCCTTGCACCGAAAAGGAGGCCATTGTCATTCCTTGCTTGCAATCAGCTCTCAGGAAATCTTGCCATGAAAGGACGAGGGAGAGCATTTTGGGTCCAAGCAAGCAGGTTACGTGTGAACGGGTACCCCGATCAACTCATTTCCAGGGCAGCGGAGGAACTTCTTAGACAGCTTAAAGGGACACTGAGGAGAACTCTATCATTTTTTTTTGTTAGCAAAATCTGATAGTTCAGCATTTCATGGCTTTGTTGCCGCTTGTCCGGGCGCGAAAGATGCATTTATTTCAGACATTTGGATTCGAAGATGAAAAAGTTTTTCCCGCCGCTCTGATTCAAACTCAGGGAACTCTTATGACGCCACGGCAACTCTTATGACGTCTCAGAACGGAGTGACGCGATACGTGACGTAAACGCAGACTCCGTGATTTCTGACGGCTAGCGGTGCGGTGCGCAACCTTCCTTTGCCAGCCTCAGAGATTCGTGGTTTTCATGAAGTAAGAAAAATTCCTTCAAGGTGGCGTCTCTTGTCCTAGGAAGTCATCACGCTTGTACTTGCGAGATTGGCCTGTGGCGGCGACACCTGTATTTTGGTTCTTGCTTTTTTTTACCTTACAAGAGCTTTGTTTTCAGTAAGAGTGGCGTTTTTGTGGTCAGGAGCTGGTATTCTATCGATACAAGCCAACTTCAATTTCTCCTCAGTGTCCCTTTAAGAATGGGGTTCAGCCAAAAGAAGGCAAAAAAAAAAGAAAAAACCGGCTGTGGTCCCGTGTGCACACTGCTTGTCACATGGGCTGAGAAAAGTGCAGGTAGATACAACATTGATGTCGTCGTTTCTGCGCCTAGAAAACTTAGCACAATGTGCAAAAAGGTCAGTCAGAAGCACGACGGCAAGAGGGATGCTTGTCAAGTGCGTCATGTGTCGCCGTCTATAGCCTGCGAGGTGGGGGTGGTATATCAGGTCCCCTTCTCATGCGGTGCCATGTACATTGGCCAGACTGGCAGGTTTGTCAAGAAACGTCCAATGGAGCATGAGAACACAAGAAAAAATGATTCCCTTTCCCACACAGGCGCCCACTGCAGGAAATGCTAATGCAAGCATGAGAATGATTACGCAGAAAGGAGAGCAAAAGGTTACCCCCTTGCCCAGTAGACTTTTCGATGCAAGGACTGCAAATGCGTTCCTGATTACAAGAACACGCGCATCCTGTTCCGACACAGCGACGCGAACACAGCACGAACTATACCGCTGCGACAGGACGGCAATGTAGGCAGAGCAGGTTAATAATCCATGGGCACTCGCAGCAAGAGTCTGGTGGGCCTCCGAAGATCTCTCCCGCCTATGACCGCAGTGCACGGCCACGCTGCCACCAGAGGCGCAACAGGTGCGTGGCGCATGAAGTCAGAGACAGGCGTCATTTCGTTTTCTTAAAAGTTCATTTTCCTTCGCTTACGGCGTGGTTCGGGTGTCCACCGAGATATGTGAGACAGGCGTAATTTTCTTTCCTTAAAACCAACTTTCATTTTCCTTTCCTGTCCTTACGGCGTGGTTCGGGTGACGGTCTCCACGGCACGCGTCTGTTGTCTGTTGTTGTTGCCAGGAAGAAAGAAAAGGAAATTACACAGGCCTGCTCACTGGCTCAAGCCGAGCCACAATCGCTACCACGTGCAGATAGTAGGAGAGCTGAAAGATGGGATAGAAAGACAGGATAGTAAAGGCGCGCTAAAGACAAGGCCGATCCCAGAGGCAGTGCAATACCGGGCCAACCGGTGGCGGTAGTGAAGCATCCTTCAAACTCTCTGTCACATTTGCAAAAATAAGTCCAACTTGGACCCGTAACAGATACTCTACGGGGTCTGGACATTCTCTCCACGGCACGCGTTGCATGGATCACACCTACCGTTCCGCTGAACGCATCAAGTGCACTGGCATTTTATGAAAATTTGGTTTTGGGGGAAAGGAAATGGCGCAGTGTCTGTCTCGCTGCTTCTCGCAGCAAGAAGCAGCGAGAAGCTAGCAAAGTGGTTGTTTGGGCTTGTTGGTGAGACGTGATATAAACTATATAAGCGCAAAAGCAGACGAGGATGGTGGTGGTGAAAACTTTAATAGACACAGGGTAGTTTAGGACACACAGGTTCCTGTTTCCCCCGCACGGCCCCACTGCACTCAAACGTTCATGTCACGGAGGCTCATGACGCTGGCAGCCCGGCCTGTGGCTATGGCTTGCTTGGCCGGGTCCTCGGAGCGCAGTAGGGTCTCCCAAGCCTCCCAAGTGGTAAGGTGCTCCAGGCCCCGCGGGGGAGGATCCGCCGGGCAGAGGAAAAGGATATGATCGAGAGTGGCTTTGGGGTGGTGGCAGAGGGTACAGGAGGGGTTTGTGTGGACTCGGTGATAGCGCGAGCGTATATAAGGGGAGGGTAAGGTGCGTGTTTGGAGCCGCCTCCAAAGTGTCTGATGATAATTGTCGAGGGAGGGATTGGGCGGGGATTAGAGCAGACGCTCTGCTTTGCAGGCCTGCGTCAGTTCACTGAATGAATGCATGTGCTCCCGTGAGAACCCCAGATCGGAGGCCGCCTGTGCCCGGTTGAGAGAACCTCGGGCTAAAGCGTTGGCAGCCTTGTTTCCGGGATTCCCGGAGTGGGCAGTGTTGCATTTGGGTTGCAAGCCCCAAGGGTAGCGTTGGCCTGGCGGCCTGGGGCAAAGCTGGAAACATCCGAAGGTCCCGGCAAAGGATGAGTCGACTGGCAACAGAACAACTTGTTTATTCTGGCATCGCAAAAGAGCAGCCGGTCAGGGCGACCACGTTACTCGCAGGAAGAAATCGAAGTCTCTCCTTGGCGTCCGGCGCAGCTGTCTTTTATACCCTCGGAGTCGAGGGCAAGAAGGAACGGCTTGGGAAGAGGCGTCCGATACGGCGACGCTTGAACATGTCCAGACGTGACGGGCGCGTCCGCCAGGCCGGCGCCGGTCAGACCTCCTCGCCTCCCAGTTGGGGAGCTCCTCTCCCCGGCTGCCGCGCTTTGACAAGCGTGGGCAAAACATGCACACACACACACACGCACGCACGACGACACGTGGCACTGAAACCTGCCTGGACGCGCTTGGCGGGAGGCGTTGCGGCAGCGATGAACGAAGCCGCGGCATCCGTTGCATCCGCGCCGGCTATACCGCGCGTCGTAGGCGAGACGTAACAGACCGCCCCGCCGGGAGAAGGAGATCCCGATGGTCAGGGGACTGCATCCGCTGTCCAGAGGGATGTCGCTCGATGATGCTCGTAATCGAAACCGATCGTCCCTCGACGTTGCTTGAGCGCAGCGCACAGAGAAGGCCTCGTTCTCGGGTTCAGGATCACATAGGACACTGCAAAGTCACTTCGGGAGAGTTGCCATTTTTGTGCTCGTTCCCAGCAAGCGTTAGAACTACGCCGAAACGCAACCGCTCAGTCAGCAAGCACGAGACAACCCTCACTAAGCTCTGCCAGGCTCTTTCCCCTTTTATACTACTGCCTAGTTCCTTACGTTCGCGCTCGTCTTTCTCTTTTTGTTCTTTACGTTCGCGCTCCTCTTTTTGCTCTTTACGTTCGCGCTCGTCTTTCTCTTTTTGCTCCCTCTCCTCAATGGTCTCAAGGCATTCCGACAGCTCGTCATCATCAGCCTCCAACTCAAGAATAGCCCTTAGCAGTTCTGGTTTTCTGAGTTTGTCTGAGACATCCAGACCCAACTCTCTTGCAAGCTCCAGCAATTTCGGTTTGCGCAACGACTTCAAATCCATGGCTGCTCCGAATGCTGCTTTCTCTACTGCCTACTATTGTCTTGCCGCAAACTAACCCGGCAGCAACGACAACCACAATTACCAGCTCTGTTTCTGACACTAACAAAAGCCTGGCAAAACTCAGAAGAAGAAAGTCCCGCACTCACCAAACCTCGCAGCCAAGAATTCAGCGCAGTCGTTCCGCTGCAGGCAACCAGTCATCACACAGGGCTCGTTGCACTGCTCCCGGATGGTCGTTGTGCTACTCAGCATACAGTTGACCGCATATCTTCGCTGCTGGCCTCCGTTGTCGGGATCTCACCGCTGGCAACCAGTTGTTGCATTTGGGTTGCAAGCCCCAAGGGTAGCGTTGGCCTGGCGGCCTGGGGCAAAGCTGGAAACATCCGAAGGTCCCGGCAAAGGATGAGTCGACTGGCAACAGAACAACTTGTTTATTCTGGCATCGCAAAAGAGCAGCCGGTCAGGGCGACCACGTTACTCGCAGGAAGAAATCGAAGTCTCTCCTTGGCGTCCGGCGCAGCTGTCTTTTATACCCTCGGAGTCGAGGGCAAGAAGGAACGGCTTGGGAAGAGGCGTCCGATACGGCGACGCTTGAACATGTCCAGACGTGACGGGCGCGTCCGCCAGGCCGGCGCCGGTCAGACCTCCTCGCCTCCCAGTTGGGGAGCTCCTCTCCCCGGCTGCCGCGCTTTGACAAGCGTGGGCAAAACATGCACACACACACACGCGCACGCACGACGACACGTGGCACTGAAACCTGCCTGGACGCGCTTGGCGGGAGGCGTTGCGGCAGCGATGAACGAAGCCGCGGCATCCGTTGCATCCACGCCGGCTATACCGCGCGTCGTAGGCGAGACGTAACAGCAGGCACCCATATGAGCTCCATGAGGCGGGGCGGGTGTGCGGCGAGGGAGCTCAATATGCGAAATGCAGGGACGTTAACTTTCCCGCGAGCAAAATTTAGTATGGTAGTTTCAGAGTCTGTCAGTATATACTGGGCCTCCGTGTGCGTGACGGCTAGGCCAATGGCAGCCTCTTCAGCCTGCTCCAAAGTGGCAGTGGGAGATATGTTAAGGGTGGCAATCGGTTGTAGGGAGGGGTTTGTGATGGCGACAACCGCGTCCTCGCCTGGTCATGCGGCATCCACCCACGCGGCATCCGGTTCCGTGCCATAGTGTTTGTGGAGCGCCCGTGCGCGAGCTCTGCGGCGGGGTTCGTGGTTGGTGGGGTGCATGTTTTATAGCGTAAGCTACACTGGCCGAGGTTGAGCAGTTTCGCGTGGCTCGTGGAGATTCGTACTGCGCATGCGCGAGGAGCAGTGACATCACACGGCGCACAGCTGGTGCGTCGGAGCCGCCGCCGCGCGCGCCTCACTGGTCTGCGCATCCTGTGGAAACCGTACCACGTGACCATCCACGTGACTGGTCACGTGGCCAACCACGTGACCAGCCACGGCGCCGCTCCGCCGGCAGCTGCTCCGCTCCACGTGCCCGACCACGTTGTCAACTCCACCGCAAAATCCACAGGCACAGATGTGAACAGAGACTTCACATCGAAAGAAGCCATTACTTGGGTGTCCTTTAAACCACTTGAATTTCGGGCATGTTTCCCAAACTTTCACTCATGAAACGGGCAGTTTAGCCGACATGAAGCTTTCCACACGTCATGGGAATAGCATGGACAACTCCTGTGGAACACCTGACCAGCTGAGTGTCATTTTTTATCTGGCATCCACGCTTTTTGGAACTGCAAATACGGGCGCACAATTTTCCCAGCTTGTTGGGCGCCGAAAAAAACAAAATAAATACCATGCCTGTTGAGTACACTCTTGAGGTGTGTGAGGTCTTGTGCATGAATGTTGTGCCTTTGGATGCGTTAGGTTGGCCTGAATAACCGCTGGCTCAGGGTACCGCATCACTCTTCCTCTTGACTGTGGCCACCTGTTGAACTAACTCCAGGACCAGAAAGGACGGTGCTCCCTCAGGCTTGGTCTGGGAACGTTTCGGCGGATGCGATAGGGGCCGCATCACGTGCACCCTTCGACACTCGGCAAAGAACCTGCTTCTTTTATTTCGTCTAAAAAGCGTTGGTTGGACTTGGGTGGGGGTGTAGACTCGTCAGGTGGCTTTGAGCTCTTGGCGCTCGTCGGCCTCCGTGGCTCTTGTAACTTGCCAGAGTTGGTCCTCCAGGACTGAGGTGGGCAACGCGACCTTCCACTGTTCACGATTCGAGAGCGCTGCAAGTACTCAGGAGGTTAATTAGTCCTTTGGACATTCATGCAATATGTCTGCTTGTGTGGTTTTAAGGCTCGCGCACATTTTACACTGGTTAAAGTCGCCCTGTTAGATCACGGAGAAGGTGTAGGGGTATCGGAAAGTGTTAGTTTGGAGCTATCGCTATGCGACTTACTGGGATTTTGTGAGGACTTTTCCGGTGCTAGGTAAATGAGTCTATTGTTACGATAGTGCATAATAATGCTATGGTAAGAAACTATACTCTCCCTAGAAAATCGCAGGTAAGGGCAAATCACAGCCCGTTTGAAAAATCCTCGCGCGAAATCATAAACTGCCTCGTTACCAGAATTGGACGAGTGCGTGGGAACTGAAATAATTTGAATCTGGCGGTTTGCAAAAACGTGGCGGTCGCGCAGCAATTAGCGCAGGACAATAAGGGGCGACGGGACACCCCAATTAATGATTTTCCTTTCTAATTCGTCCTATGTCCTCGTCTTTTCTCTGTGACCTTTATGGGAGTTGTGACTGCATCATGCAGGTTCTCCAGGCTTGAAAGCATTATGGTCCTCGCCCTACTAGTAGTATAACTGTAGACTGAATTGCCATACACTCCTAAATTACGCGATTATTTTCTGACTCGTGAAAAAACATACATTACCGTGCTGCCTGCAAACGAGTGAGATTATGCAACCCATGATGTTGTGATTAAAACATGTTCCGTCATGGGTAAAAAAAAGTGCGGGCGAGTCTTGCTTATGAAGTAAGACAAAGTGGTTCTAATTTTGTCTGACCTATTTTCAACTGTAGGCCACAGTGATTTACATTTGTAGCCCATGAGCTGCAATGGTCGATGTCTTTAAAGCTTTTTTTAGCATTATAGTTCAGACGGAATGTTTTAAAAGAAAAATTTATTTCTTTTTGCTTAGCCGTAAAGATCTTGAATAAGAATTGGCTTGCATTCATTCTCACAATCTTTCTTATCTTTAAATCGGTTGATTTGAGGGTCTGTCGTCTCAGTCGTAAAATATTTTTTTGTGCACTTCATTGTATCTACGTCGAACACGAAGGACGCTACCCTTCCTTTTCCGGCGCCCGTTGGAGTTCTCAGGCACCGTGAAGTGGCTGTAAAGTTGAAAAAAAAAAAACATTAAATATTTTATGTCACCGATGCATGTTTTCAAGTAGGTGGAGAGCACAAAAACTAGAATATGACTATCGTAGATGCCGCGAATTTCAGCGCCGTCGAACTTCCCGGGCGCGCCTTTCATGATCCTGGCGCCATTGTCTCACCATCTCTGCATCGCGAGCTCGAATGTTTTCTTTCCTAAGGGCCGTGCAATATAAATGAATTCTTATGGCTCAATTCATGATACCATTTTGTTTGACTGCTTTCCCATTACGTTTCCAGAGAAGAAAAGGCGCATCTAGTGGGCCGCTATATTTAGGGCTGAGGTGTCTGTACATGTGCTTTGACGATGCCCGCTAGATTATTATTGCGCTTAAAGGTCTATTGTATTCGCCTTGGCCCAGAGCTTCTATGCTTTTATTGTCATCTTCAGATCGGCTATTTTCACTTTTTGAATAATGCATCCTCCATTGACCTCCAATTATACCATGTACTCTGTAAGGAGCTTCCCTCTTGTTATTTTGTTAGTGCAAATTTTGTAAATTGATTGGCCCACTTGACTTTTTGCCACCCTTAGCGTTGTTTTCATTCTCGTTGAATCCAGTCAGCCATTCTGGGTAGAGTATACGCTGCCTGTTCATTGTATTACATGTTCCACGTGCGTCCATTAATTTCTTTTTTATATTGTCAATGTATTTTTCTCCACTAAGCCATACTATTTATCGTGTCCCTTGAGGCTAGCCTCATGATTCTGCTTTTCAGAGCTCTGTGCGTTGTCCGAAACTAATTCGTCGTTTCATTAGCCTGCAAGTGTCAGCGCCACATCTGAGTACTGCAGAATATAGTTAAAGTTCAGAATCAGTCTTCATACACATATGAAAGTGGAATGTACAGAATATCACACAGAAGGAGGTCCAGAAGTCAGTGAATGTATTGGGGCCTCCTAAATAATTGTACCAGATGAAATATGTGGGACCTTGCAGGGCATAAAATGAATATACAGAAAGTGATAATGTACAAAGTGTACCTTATTTTGCAGGCATAGAAAGAAAATAAAAGCTATTAACATTAAAACTTATGGCATGTACCATTGTAAAGAACTAGTGAAACTAATACCGTAATGGAACTTGAAAAAAAAAAGTGTGGCTAGGAAGATCGTTTTAAGCGTGCTTATGATGCAGAGTGGTTAGGACGCTCGGCTACTGATCCGGAGTTCCCAGGTTCGAACCCGACCGCGGTGGCTGCGTTTTTATGGAGGAAAAACGCTAAGGCGCCCGTGTGCTGTGCGATGCGAGTGCACGTTAAAGATCCCCAGGTGGTCGAAATTGTTCCAGAGCCCTCCACTACGGCACCCCTTTGTTCCTTTCTTCTTTCACTCCCTCCTTTATTCTTTCCCTTACGGCGCGGTTCAGGTGTCCGCCGAGATGTGAGACAGATTCTGTGCCATTTCCTTTCCCAAAAAGCCAATTCATATTATTATTATTATTATTATTATTATTATTATTATTATTATTATTATTATGTCATACAGAGTGAGTTAACATTTTTCTATTTTGTTGGTAGTGTTCCTGACATTAACTGATGTGAAATTAATTTAGTGTTTCTCGTAATTAGTTTGTAATTTGGGCAGGATGAGATTGCTATTAAGTGCAAATACAGATGCTGGCGTTTACAAGGTAACACTGCGGAATGAGAGGGAGAGATATTTTATTGTTGACAAGTGTGTACATGAGAATTCAAGAGATTGCCTAACTAGCTGTGATACTGAAGAATGCTATATTTGTGGAATAATAATAAAAATAATTGGTTTTTGGGGAAAGGAAATGGCGCAGCATCTGTCTCACATATCTCGCTTGACACCTTAACAGCGCCGAAAGAGAAGGAATAAAAGAGGGAGCGAAAGAAGAAAGGAAGAAAGAGGTGTCGTAGTGGAAGGCTCCGGAATTATCTCGACCACATGGGGATCTTTAGCGTGCACTGACATCGCACAGCACACGGGCGCCTTAGCGCCTCGCCTCCATCGAAACGCAACCGCCGCGGTCGGGTTCGAACCCGGGAACTCCGGATCAGTAGCCGAGCGCCTAACCACTGAGCCACCACGGCGGGTTTATATTTGTGGAAGAAATTCAGAATTGGTGTAAAAAGACCTGTAGGTAAGTATTCGAATGGCTTGATTTTGTATTCTCTCCTATGAGCCAAGGTGAGTAGTATATGTGGGTCCATAGCACATTATACAGTAACTGATGTGCGGGTGTATAAATGCATAATACAAGGATATTATAGTACTGTTAGAAGAGTACATTAATTACATGGAGACAACCGCGTTGGCTCAGCAGTTATGGCTGTCGGCTGCTTAGATGAAAGAAGCGGGTTCGATCCAGGCCGTGGCAGTCGCATTTCGATGAAGGCGAGATTCTAGAGGCCCATGTACTGCGAGTGTGGTGTCAGTGAACATTACAAAACCTCAGGTGGTTGAAATAATCCGTTGCCCCCTCTACTAGGGCGTCTCACATAGTCTGAATCGCTTTCGAACGTTTAATCCCATCAACCATTATTTACAATGAACGCTGATTACTTAAAACTAGTTACCTTAATGTGTTTTCCAAAGGAACGTTGTTTTATTCCTAATATATTATTTTCGCTTTCATAGCGCAGGCCTTCTGTCCCTGTTATAGTCAAGGATATATAATCTCTATTTGCAATTCGGATGTCTAATGGCCTATAGATAAACTGTGGCTTTTTTCCCAGTCTGCTTAACACTGACAGAAACCACAGCGCGAAAAGAACGAAGACAAGAAGGAACACACAACTCAAGACGTGCGCTGTCGACGAACGCACACTCACACATGCATCTTGTCTGGCGTGTTTCTTCTTGTCTTCGTTCTTTTCGCGCTGTGGTTTCTGTGACTTGGATATGCACCAAATAGTCCAGACAAAAGTCCTAATTCAATGTTTAACATTGGTTTGGATTTGTTGACAATCATTTGTAGTCTTCGTTTTGTATAGGTAATTAAAACCTGACCCATGTGCTGTCATTCATGCCTTTAATTACTTTCATGAGAATGTTACCAGATAATAGGAGGTTATTAGAGTGTTCTTAATTATTTTTATTTTCACGTATGCTTAGAGTAAATGTCTTAATACCATTTGTAAACATGAAGTGAATAGCGGCGCCTAACTGTGTTATTTTTTCTTAATACCTTTCTAATATCTCTTGTGTAACTTTTCCTGTGGAGAGCTAGCTCGGCGTGCAATACTTTGATATTATATAGTTTTTTATTTTTTGCATCCTTGCCCTTGTTACTCGGCGCCCTCGTAACTGCTCACGCGTTACTTGAATTAAATGGTTTTTGTAATCTATGTAGTATATATACGAGGTTTGCTTATATACTATACGTACATGTGTGCGACCTGACTGCTGTCTTGAATTTGGTCTTCTTGGGCGTATGCCACTTATTGAAAACCAGCCTGCTTTCTTGGTTGACTGGAGCCCAACATTGCTCTGATTCTATTGATGATTGTCTATGTGAACACTTTGCCTTCAAGGGTAAGTAAGCTAATCGGTCTGTTATTCTTCATGCGTTTATACCACTCTTCTGATTATTATTACGGCAGAATTCTTCCATGCTTTCAGTTGCGGCATTGTCTGTAGAAGGTGAGGAGGCTTAAACAATATTTCCACTTTCCTTCAATAAATAATTTACCCGCCACTGTTCATCTTTCTCACTAAACTGAGTTTAAGGCTTTTGCTACATTCTTTTTATTACCACTGGAATTTCGATTTACTGGGCTTCATCAACTCTGCCATTAACGGCACGATTATTTCGGCTACTTCCGATCCCGTGTGAAATCGTTCTGCTACTGTGACTACCCTGTTTAAAATGCTCATGACATATCGCTCCTTGTCTCTTTTTCCATAGATATTAGTTTTGCCGATTTTTAATATTTTTGCTGCTTTCAGGCTTCCCTCGTACTTGAGAACTTACAAAATACTGTTCGTATTATACATCCTTAAAGTGGTTACCTTACGCTTATTAACTTGGTTTTGCTCTTTACTCCTACTTAAATGTTTTAATGATTTCTTGTGCATTAACAAACATTTGTTTTGTTAGTGTGTAATTTTTTTGCTTATGAAACCTGTCTCGATGTTTTATTTCATACACTGCTTATATTGTCAAGCGGTGATATATTGTTTGCACGCGAAGATAGACTTCCCCAGAAAAAGTGAAATACATGTTCTTGAGCACGATTATTGACTTTTAGTGTTTTCGATAAGCTTTTAGCAGACTTTTCCTTAGTATTTTTGTTCGTTTCATTTTGGACTCTAATCTAATCGTAGACCTCATCACACTATAGCTTGCACACCCTGCCTTAGTTAACTACATCTTGCACGATGCGGAGATAGGTGTACATAAGAAATCATTTAATTTTAGCCTACTCAGTTCACATCTTCTTAGCTCATTCCGGTCCAAACGTTTGTGGAAGAAGATATTCATAATGATTATTCTTTTCTGCAAACTTCACAAACAGCTCTCTGGTGTTTTTCCTGGAACCTATGCATTAGATTCCTACTGGTTCTTTCCATGCCGTTTTGTATCCTACCTTCGAAGGAGTGCAGGGTACACTGTCTTTTTACTTCACGCACTGCCATTTTCACTTGTCCACGGAATATTTCAACCTTTTCGTCATCGGTGCTGGATGTTAGTAGATATGCTTGTACTATCTTCTGTTATATTTTGCATTGCCAGTTTGCATTTTGCAACAAGTTTGCTTTAGATGAATGCCATTCTTTTCGTAAAGATAATTTTTCAGTGCTTTTAGCTTCATTTTTATAAAACAGTTTTACTATATCACGTACTCCCTTTCTGTAAACTTCAATAGGGGAATGCATGCACACCCTTGAACACTACATAAGTCTTGCCAGTCCTTCGTACTGCTCTAAGGCTTATAAACTCACAAATGACGCTTGACAGGTTCTGAAAAGCGCCCCTAGGCTAACCTCCGTCACCGGTTTTTTAGATTGTCGAGCGATTAAACGTCTACAGTTTCACTTTTCAATGCCACCTTGTCCGGATCTAGTACTTTTTTGCGCCGTTCTCTGCGGTGAGATCTAAAAACCGCCTAGTTTAGTTGTCCCGCAGCCGCCAGAGACTGGGGTTCGGGGGATGTCGGACTATAGCCGGGGACTTATGCGAGTAAGGATGTAATGCTTTAGGCTTCCAGACCACAAAACACCTGCAACTTCCTTGCCACGACGACTTATGCGGATGCTGATTTGGTGGCCTGCAAATCAGGGTTCCTCTAGGACACCGTTTCAAGAGCAGGGCCAAACGCTCGCAATATCTTGAGAATGGTGCACATAAAGGTCATAGCATCAATAAAATATTTCAGTCAATGAATCGAAGTCAACCTAGTGCAAAAAACAGCATTAAGATAAGAACCTGTGAAGTGAATAACGGATTTAGCGTATGTGAGGAAATTTACTTACAGTTGCACCTTGTCAAACACTCCCTTAAGTTAGGAAAATTATTTCTATTTTTGCGGATGCAATCCGTCACATAGAACTGCTCGCACAATTTATGTTTCAGAGTTGTATCCGAAACGCTTTGTAGGCATTTTGCCGTTGCACGTGCCTGTAGCCTCTAGTATAGGACGTTTGCAAGGATCTCGTCGGACACCACCTAGTAAAAGAAAAAAAAGTGGGCGTAGATAAGCGCAGTGCCCTTATTACTGTGGTGCGCACATGATTAACGTTTTGCAAGAGCGAAAAGGCATGTGCGTCCTCAGAATAAATCTTCCCCAAGACAGTTTTGCTAATGTAAAATATCCCGCACAATCGCATGCGTTCATTCGACGCAAGACAAAATAATTTCTGGCTGCCCATAAATCATGAAAAAACGGGTTGATCGTTCCGTGCGACAGATCGAAGGTACTCGATTCTTTATCGTAGCTTATCGCCCATTGGAATGATGGTTTACACCAACTCCAGCAGACAATTGGTGCTTCTCCGCTATATTAAATAGTCATTAAATCTGCTGGTGTTCCAGAACTGAATCACTGCCCCGTAATGAAATAACAAGAAGAAAGAACATCTGCCAATGGCTGCTAGGCTACTGCGGCCATCGCAGAGATCCTCGCGCATAACGAGGCGGCTTAGTCGGCCCACCATCGCGGTCACAGATTTCATAGCGATCTCGTGACCGGATAGAGCGGGCTAGCTTAAACGCCTCCGGGGAAGCCTACTCTTCGCTCATGGGAAGCGCGTTAAGTTTACACGTCAAGCTTACATTCCGTGGGTCTCGAGCGGCACCTACGTCTGTCGCGCTGCATGCCGAGACGTGAAGCAACATTGCTACGTCGGCTGCATCTCGGCGTGTATTATACAAACGGCTGCTCATTTTCTATTGGTGTGGCTACCGGGCACGCCTGTGCCTTCTTTATCTATGGCGAAACGATAGAACATGTACTAGTATCGGGGACAGAAGCAACCCGCAGACGGGCGAGCGCCCGCAAAATATGAATGGCAAGATATGAAAATATGAAATATGAATTGCTGCGATATATTTTTGTATTGTCGTGTCCATCCTGCTAGAATGGGCGGTCGTGTGGTAATGCCCCCTGAACGGTGTTCCAATCATTCTGTTGGTGTTCGAAGGATTTCTCTCTGCACACCGCAGCAGCGAACGCCTGGTAGGATCTAAAACGAAATGCATGTTGCCGAAACCTTATCAGAGCGGCGGCACACACCGGGATACGCGCTAGGTTGTCGACTGACTGTGTGGGCTGCTTCTCCTACCAAGCACAAACGAGACGGAGCAGTCGCTTGCAGACAAGTACCCCTTGGACGCCCAATTCTCGGTTGACGTAGTGGTGCATTCGATCCAGCTACCACGTGTCGTGTGTACGTTTCTTTCTGATAGTACACTGTGCGTGTCGTGTATTTAATGATGAGGGAAATTCGCTGTTTTGTGCTCCAAGTCACTTTGATTCTCTCCCGCTCAGACAGGTGCACAGTCTTGGAAAGATAGAATATAGAGATGGAGAGCTAGGACAGTATGCCAGGCCTCGTACCACTTCCTGGAGATGTTATCCGTGAGCAACGAAGCAGACGTCTTTGTTCCTTACATACCGTTCTTTCTTATCTTCCTCATTAGCGTCCTCTCTTCTCCTTCTTCAGTGTTGTGTAACTAAGAGGAAATCTTTTCAGTTCAATTTTCTTGTCTTCCCCTCTCCCTCCTGAAGTGTGCCTGACTTTCATTGCTACACAGCGGAGGGCCCCTGCTCTCATCGAAAGATGCTTCCTACTTAAATGCCTACCTAGCTGTCGATTTATTATAGGGCGCGAGTAGTTTAGTAAGGCTGTTCACCCATGAGGCAGTGTGGCTCCGAGCTGGGATGCGCTGTCTGCGTGACCACTTCAGGAATAGAAAGATTGATAATAAAAGACAGGAGGTTAACCAATAGAATAACAATTGCCTAACTTGAACTGGCGAAAGTGGTGGGGGCTAGAGAAATCAAAGGAAAAAGATAAGCGAGGTAAGGCGATGATGATGATGCATTTTTATGGTTCAAAGGAAGCTTGGCGAAGAAGTGCCCTCGGCAGAGATATTTTTTCGCGTACTGAAGGTGGGGATTGAGACCGATTTTCCAAGCACTTCATGAAAGGAGCAGAACTCCGGACTTAGGAAAAGCTTTTACCTATGCCTTGTATGCGGGGTTAGAACAACGCATTCAAGGCGGATGCTCAAATCCCAAGGTCACTGCAGCGCTGAGGTAAAGGCGATGAGCGTCTAGTAAGACAGTGCATGCAGCCAAATCATGATCTGTGGCACAACCACGACGCAGTGGGGAAGAAAAACAGCGTCTTACGACCTCCAGGGCCCACGATCAATGTGGCCGCCCTCAGAGAATATTAATTTTTGTCAACGAGCGGGCAAGAAAATGTCCTTGTGCATCTATAGCTACAAACTCTTAGCGTAAATATACGGAATACACAAAAGTACATGTTCTGTTGCACCGTCACAGCCGCAGGCAGGGCTGTCAGCCGTACCGTTTGGAAATAAATATTGATTTGTGAAAGTAAGGCCGGGTCATTGATGAGGTAGCAGAATTTTTTCGCGTCGTAGTAGGCAGGATGAAAGACGAAGCTGCAGATAAAGGTTCATGGCTTGTTGGTCAAATGTTTAGGGGAATCCCCCAAGGCGGATTAGATTTGTAGTAAGGGAGTAATTACTCACTGGCATTCACCCAAGCGCAGCCATACGGCTATAAAGGAAAGCTATACAGCTTTCTGAGAAACTTCGTAGTTAAATCAAAATTCATCCTGGTCCGGAGCTTGTAGACATGATTTAGAGAAGCGTCACTATCCTCATAATGCGTATAAAAATGCTACTATACTCTAATAAAATGCACAACTAGACAGAGCGCTCTTTCCGCATAAATGACCGCGAAAAACAAGCAATCTTTCTCTCCTGTTGTAATGAACCACAAATATGCGATGAACTCGCCGCTTAAGTTACTAAAGCAGTTAGACACGTCGAAAGGCTGGTTTACCACAGAAATAATATGCATGGCTTTCGACGTTCTGGAAGAGGCGCAGAAAGCTAGACAGAGTGTGAAAGGTACTTGGGAAAGGACTTGTGTGCGCAAGTGGAAAGAGGGATGCAGGAAGAAAGGAGCGTATGATTTGAACCGGCAAATGCACTTATTGCAATAAGTGACTTGTAAGGTTTCAGGATTCACTTCGGAGTTTCATACTGCATTCGGAGCAGCGAGTCGCTTTATGGCATATATTTTGTCGGTTTTTACTAATGTACGCAGCTGGAACGGGTTATGAATAATTTAAAAAGGCAGAACACTCAAGCTATTTACTTACCTACATATAGCACGCAACATATTTCATAAAGATGCACAGAATTACGCACGTTCCTCTGCAATATACCTTCTCTTTCAACTGCGCCCCGTTTGTAGAACCGCCGCGAAAAGGATGTGGTTGGATATCCTTGTAATAATGATTTTGAAGCCATTCATTCATGCCATACTCGCCTTGCGCCACCTCTACAAGAGGCAGGAACATTTTGGAATTAACGATATTTACCTGCTGAGAGAACAGGTCCTGAAAAAAAAGCAAAATTTTATATAAATGTTTGTGCGTAGCGTTTCGCTAAAGTTGGCAATAATACACATGAATTAGTATTCACGTAGTGTGTACATCCTAAAGAAATTGTTATCTTTACTCCTGCTGTGCTAAAAAGTCATCCACAGAGGGAGTCAGCTTTTAAAGTTAGACGACAGGGTCTGCGTCTGTAAGGCAGTAATTTCGAGGAATATCTTTGGGTTAACACGCAAGTACAAAGGAAAATATCAGACATAAGTTGTTTTGTTTAGCGATCAGACACAAGAGTAATAGCAGAACGAAACTTGAAACATTTTTTTTTTCGCTCCGAACAAGACCTGTCAGACTATTTCTCGCAAGAACTAAACTGGTTAGCACTGACTTCCAGACCAATCTGCAAAAAGTAAATGTCGGAATTAGAGAAAAGTCGAAGAGGTCATGACGCTATCTTTCTGTATTATAGAAAACTGTGCCAGGATAGTATAATTGCAAGGCAAAAAAAAAAAGAAAAAACTAGCTGAAGCAGAAAATACTCTAGATGGGCTACTCTAAAAACCCCAATGAGGGCAAGTGCTGCACCGCAACAACATAACCGAAGCGAAAGTTGCTAGTTATAGCATGTGACAAAAAGAATTGGGTTAAAATCGAAAAGGCGAAACGAAGGCCCGACAGTTTGAAGAAATGATATCTTATATGAACTGAAAAAGAAGAAGCTGATTATAAACATCTACAAACAACGAAGCCAACATATGTGCAGCATCATAGACACATACAGGATAATAAAATAATTCGAAATGATGCAAGAGAGAACAACTATTCTAGCAAGTTGTGAAAAATGGTACGTCAATGTGACATGAGAAAAAATTATCCGGCAGAGAAATCGGCTAAAAACTTGAGAACCTTCTAGTGATTTTAACAGAGTCTCAAAAAGTAGGCTCATATACCAACTGAGTTGCACTACTGGCTTCTCAACGTTTGACATTAGTTGTCGATTGGCGTCGAGCTTGAGGGAGAAGCGTAACGAAACACTCTGCCGATGTAGTAA
Source organism: Amblyomma americanum (assembly GCA_030143305.2). Classification (NCBI taxonomy): domain Eukaryota; kingdom Metazoa; phylum Arthropoda; class Arachnida; order Ixodida; family Ixodidae; genus Amblyomma; species Amblyomma americanum. The sequence goes on from JARKHS020015356.1 coordinate 53,603, forward strand.
CCGGAACACGTCCTTTGCTAGATATGTTTCCTTGGCGAAAGGGGGGGGGGGGACGTACTCAGTGAAATTATTAACCAGCTTTCAGGTATAGCTGCTAATCGGCAAGAGATAACAGTCATAGTCTTCACTAAACGAGCCGCTTGATGGTAAGTTAATAAGAGAAAATGTCAAGTAAGAGTTATCAAAATACGAAGACTTTCACGATGGCACCCAGGTTGGCTTATCTCACTGCGCAGAAGAACTTGTTATAATGCTTACCCATCAAACAAAGGAGAGCAAAAAGAGTGAGGAGCTGCATGTCGGCCCGGTTTGGGTGATCTGCGATCCAGCGATGCAGCATTCGTGGCCCTTCGTATAAATAGCCCTTGCCGTCAAGAATCGCGCGAAAACATTTCGAAAGTGGGGACGGTGATAATAATTAAAAAATCGGCTGTTTGCTGCTTCGTTCAAAAATATTAGATTTTTTTTTTCAGAGAACCTTTGTGAGTAAAGTTTAGAGAATCTATTCACTTTTCACATTTGCATCTGTGGATATGTGAGATGTGCCACGAGCTCTCGGAAGAATGTTTTAAAATGACAGGTCAAAATTTGTTTTCAGCTCGTAAGCTAGTAGAGATTTTATTTCAGTCTGTCCGTCGCATGTGTTTTCCGCGGTACCTTTTTGGAGGTGCAGGTATGCCAGCAGGCATACTGTCGCAATAAAAAAAAGGTAGCCCTGAAACACGGCGTATTATTCGCGTATGAGTAATAAAGATCTTATGCCTTGTAACTTTCCTGTAGGAGTTACGGTTTCGATATACGTGGTATGGAGTGTCGCAGTAACGTCATATGTACCTGGGGATGCACGCCAATCCAGTTGTTCGCGCTGCCGCAAAAACAGCCACGTAGAGTCATGAGTATGCGGACTGTTGCGTAAAATCCATGGCTCGAAAGCCTTTCTCTCGTTGCCCATGTGGCATAGGTTAGTAAAGACTTAAGTGCGTTTGTCTACAGCTGTCGAGCCGAGCTGTGCGCAAGAACGGAACAGAAATCTTAAAGCGGGTACCGAGCTCTAGACAAACGTTTTCACCTTGCCTCGCTTGACAGCTACCGCACCGATTGTTTCGAATCGTAAATTTCTTTAATTCGGCATGACTGTACAGCTTCCTTACTTGCACTGATGCGCTAAGCAAGTTGGTAGTAATATGAACATTCAATCAACTCATAGCTTTTTCAGTGATTATAGATTTTTATAGCACAAGGGCATCTATGGCCAAAGAGCGATAACACAGGATATTTTCGACTTCACAAGGTGGGGTCAAAGGCCCCAGTTCTCTGTATTAGAGGCCTGAAACGTGAGACAGCAAGCACACTTTGTGACTGGCATTAGGAATATGCTGGTACTGGGTGGCTTATACTTTCTCATCTTTCATTACTGCCACAAATAAAATGCATGCATGCACTGACCAACCATAAAAAATCAGCTTTAAGAGATCAGTTGTAATCGGTGTGTATTTATTAAAATGCAAGCGTGTTTCACTCATGTACTTATCACCATACCTTTGTGCAGCTTGACGCCTAGAGACCCATTACTCAAGGTCACTGAAACTGCAACGGCGGGGTCAATGGCAAGTGCAAGCATACTGCAGCGGTTGTTGGATATGTCGACAAAGAGGACTCAATCACGCAAACGTCACAGCCTTACCGAAGGAAAGCCCTTCAAACAACCAGCTTAATTATGCACAAAAGACTCGTGTTCAGAAAGATGTTTCTGTACAAACCTAGTCTGTACCCGCCGCGGTGGCTCAGTGGTTAGGGCGCTCGACTACTGATCCGGAGTTCCCGGGTTCGAACCCGACCGCGGCGGCTGCGTTTTTATGGAGGAAAAACGCTAAGGCGCCCGTGTGCTGTGCGATGTCAGTGCACGTTAAAGATCCCAGGTGGTCGAAATTATTCCGGAGCCCTCCACTACGGCACCTCTTCTTCCTTTCTTCTTTCACTCCCTCCTTTATCCCTTCCTTGACGGCGCGGTTCAGGTGTCCAACGATATATGAGACAGATACTGCGCCATTTCCTTTCCCCCAAAAACCAATTATTATTACAAACCTAGTCTCACTGCACCTTGCTAATTCATCAATCAAGAAGTTCTTACAATGAAGAGTGTGCGAGGTCTCGTGTTAAGAGCTTAACTGCGACTGCCCGACAACTCCAAGCTACTTCAGGAGCTTCTCCCCATTCACTGGTCGGCCGTCTCTATGCTTTTCATCATCTCACTGCACAATAGACGATAAAGAAGGCATTGGTCAAGTAATGCTAGATGAAGAAGAGCGCAACTGTTCGTAGAAACTACGGTACAGCAGAACCTTTGCCCTGAATTGCACTAGCTCAGAAAGGAGAGAATTTCTTCAAGTACAAATGCACATGGAATTTGAATACGGAAAAGAGATTTTGAAAAGCTAGCACAGGAGAACGGCAACCGAAAGGAATTCAATGCAGCTGCATGCAAGCACGGCAGTGACACTGAAGCCTTTGTGAGAAAAACGTGTAAGGAAAGGGAACTCTGCACTGTGACAAGAATAGGACTTGCCACTAGACTTCAAGGCTGGCTTTGCTGCAGCCCGGGTAGTGTAGGGCAGGCAGACGAAACTATCCTGCTGGCAGTAAAATATACATACAGGTGTGTGTCGGGACAAGCCCACCTTCGATAAGCAGGGCAAGATGTTTGTTGATTACTTGCAAATGGATGATGAAACGTTGCAGCTGAAGCACAGCATGCATATTACACACAAGTACAAGTTTCATTGTATGTAGTTAACCCGACTTTTTGCCCTCTTCTTGTCTACCTACGATTGCAAGTAGTGAGCGTGGAAGTTGCGAGGAGAGACCACTTGTTGAGCCACCTCATTTCTAAGATGGAATGATTTTATGCAACTACTACAAGGTAGAGTTCATGAAGACACTTGCTAAGTGCAAAAAGGTGGCGAGTATTCCAACATCCGATGGGGCCATTTTGTACCTGAATACTCACATTATGTAACACTATTTTAATAACTTGCTTTGTGGCAGACATGTTAAAAAGACTAACTTTGCAACAAAAGTTGCTTTAAATTCAAGATTAGGTGCACACTCGGCTTCTGAGTATATAAATTGCATGATTGGCACATTGTTGCACTGAATTAACACATATGCAAAGTCCGAATCTGTTCTATTTTGGCACAGCAAGCATGTGCACTTCATCTAAGCCTGCTTAGCTGTGATATTGTCGTCCAGTGATCTATGAATCAGTGATATAGGTTGGCAATTCAACAATTTGGTTTACATTAAACAAGTTTATTTTGATGCCAGTAAATGCACCATGACTGGCGTATTTTCTTCACAACACTCTGGACAACTGGGTGAGTCGTTTCATCCAAGCTGAAATTTCAGCCGCTTTCCTGCTATGCAAGAACAGAATTTGTTATTGCGAACAAAGTACCAAAAAATTCTTGCGAACAGTATTTCTGCTGCACGAATTGTCTATGCACAGTAGTCTGTGTTTTCAGGAATAAAACAGTTGTAATGATACCAAAACTGACAGCAATGAAAATGCAGAACACAAGAATTAGGATGGTTCTTTGCTTTGCACCAAGGGTGCGCTGTATGGGGCTGTTTGTTGACTTCAAGGCTCGTTGCACTCGAGGTGCCCCGTCGGTAATCGTGTAATGACGACTTGCAACGACGTGAAGTAACGAGAAAATGAACTGGAATTTATATACAAGAGATTTACAAAATGTACAGTATATTAAACATAGTGACCGATATG
>JARKHS020015357.1:0-162875 GCA_030143305.2 Amblyomma americanum
CCAACCTAACCCAAAATACCAAAACCCAACTCAACCTCACCTAACCTAACCCAAAATACCAAAACCCAACTCAACCTCACCTAACCTAACCTAACTTAACCCAACCTAAACTAACCTAACCTAAGCCAACCCAACCGACACATACTTTACCTAACCCAAACCTACCCAACCTAACCTAACCCAACCCAACTCGACCTAACCCAACCTAACATAACCCAACCCAATCTAACCCTACCTAACCTCACCAAACCCAACCCAACCAAACCTAACCCAACCTTACATAACCTAACATATTCCAACCCAACCCTTCTTATCCCAACGTAAATTAACCCAACCCTACCTATCCCAATCTATCATAACCCAACACAACCTAACGTAACCTAATCTTACCTAACCCAACCCAACCGAACCCAACCCAGCCTAACCTAACAATACCTAACCAAGTACAACACATCCCAACCTAACCTAACAGAACCCAACACAACTTCACCTTACTTAACCTAACCCAACCCAACCTAACGTAACCTAACCTTACCAAAACCTACCTAACCCAAACCAACCTAACATAATTTAACCTAACCCAACCCAACCCAACTTAAACTAACCCAAATTAGCATAGCATAACCCAACACAACTTAATCTAACCTAACGAAACCACACCTAGCCCAACACAACAAACCTAACACAACCCAACCCAATCCAACCAAACCTAACCTAACCTAACCTAACCCAACCTAACCCAACACAACTCAACATAACCCAACCCAACCTCATCTAAGCTAACTTAAACCTAACCCAATTTAATCCAAACCAATGCAACCTAACCCAACCTAATCCAACCGAACGCAACATAACCTAACCGAGCGTATCGACACCTAACCCAACTTAACCTAACACAATCTAACCTAACCCAACCCAACCTAACGTAATGTAAGTCATCCCAACCCAATCCTACCTAACCCAACACAACCCAAACCAACTTAACCTTACCTAACCCAACCCAACACAACCTAACCTACCCAACCCCAGTTAACCTAACCCAAACCAACCTAACCCAACAGAACATAACCTAACCTAACCCAACACAACTTAAACTTACCTAACCCAACACAACTTAACCTAACCTAACGCAGCTAAACATAACCAAACCGAAAAACCTAACCTACCCCATCCCAACCTAAATTCATCGAAACTAAGCTAAGCCTACCCAAGCTAATCCAACCTAACCCAACCAAACCTAACCTAACCCAACCTAAAACAAAATAACCCAAACCAAAGTAACCTAACCTAACCAAATCCAACGCAGCCTAACCCAACCTAATCCGACTGAACTCAACATAATCTAATCGAACATAACCCAAACCAACCCAACCCAACCTAACTTAATGCATCCCAATCTAACCTAACCTAACCTAAAACAACCTAAACCAAACTAACCTTACCTAATCCAAACCTCCCTAAAACATCCAAACGAAATCAAACCCGACCTAAATTATCCCAACCCAACCAAACGTAAATTAACCTTACCTAACCTAACATAACCCAACCTAACCAAACACAACTTAAACCAACCCAACCTAATCTAACCCAACCTAACACAACCCAACCCAACTTAACCTAACACAATCTAACCTAACCCAAACCAACATAACCTAACAAAATCCAATCTAACCTACCCAAACTAACAGAACCTAACCCAACAAAACTTGACCTTACCTAACCCAACAAAACCTTTACCTTACCTGACCCAACACAAGTTAACCTACCCTAACGCAGCCCATTCTAACCCAACACAACAAACCTAACCTACCCCATTCCAACCGAAGCCGACCTAACGCAACCAAACCCAACTCAACCTAACCCAAAATAAACAAAACCCAACTCAACCTGACCTAACCTGCCTAACTTGACCCAACCTAACCCAACCTAACCTCAATCAACTCAACCCATACTATCCTAATCAACCTAAACCAACCCAACATAACCTAACCCAACCTAACGTAAATTGAACCTTGCCAACCTAACTTAACCTAACTTTACCTAACCTAACCTAACTTAAACTAACCTACCCGAACCAAACCTAACGTAACCCACAACAACCTAACCAAAACCAACCCAATCTAATATAACCTAACCTAACCCAACCCAAACCAACCAAACCTAACCTAACCTAACCTATTCCAACCCAACCCAACCTAACCTTACCTAACCCAGCCCAACCCTTCCTATCCCAACCTAACCTAACCCAACCCAACCTAACCCAACCCAACCCAACCTATCGTAACCTAACCTTACCTAACCCAACCCAACCGTACCCAACCCAGCCTAAACTAGCCAAACCTAACCCAAAGCAACCAAGCCCAACCTTACCTAACATAACCCAACACAACTTAACCTTACCTAACCCAACGTAACCCAACACATATTAACCTAACCTAACGAAGCCCAACATAACCGAACACAACAAACTAAACCTTCCCCAACCCAACCTAACCTAACCCAAACCAACCTAACCCAACCCAACCCAACCAAACATAACCCAGCCTAATCTAAATTTACCTATTCCAAGCCAACCCTTCCTATCCCAACCTAACCTAACCCTACCCAATATATCCCAACCTATCCTAACCCAATCCAACCCAACCTAACGTAACCTAACCTAACCTAACCTAACCCAACCCAATCTAGCCCTACCTAAGCTAACCGAACCCAACCCAACCTAATCTAACCTAACCCAACACAACTTAACCTTACCTAACCCAACACAACTTAACCTAACCTAACGCAACCCAACCTAGCCCAACACAACAAACCTAACACAACCTAATATAACCCAACCAAACCCAACATAACCCAACCCAACCTCACCTAAACTAACTTAACCTAACCCAACCTAATCCAAACCAACGCAACCTAACCAAACCTAATCCAACCGAACGCATCATAACCTAACCGAACCTATCGCAACCCATCCCAACCTAATCCAACCCATCCCAACCTAACCCAACCTATCCTAACCCAACCAAACCTAACGTAATTTAACCTTACCTAACACAACCCAAAGCAACCCTACCTAAACCAACCTAACCAAAACCAACCCAACCTAAAGTAACCCATCCGAACCCAATCCTACCTAACCCAACCCAACCCAAACCAACTTAACCTTACCTAACCCAACCGAACACAACCTAACCTAACCCAACCCCACTTAACCTAACCCAAACCAACCTAACCCAACCAAACATAACCTAACCTAGCCCAACACAACTTAAACTTACCTAACCCAACCTAACCCAGCGCAACTTAACCTAACCTAACGCAGCTAAACCTAACCAAACTAAAAACCTAACCTACTCCATACCAACCTAAACTAACCGCAACTAACCTAAGCCTACCCAAGCTAATCCAACCTAACCCAACCAAACCTAACCTAACCTTACCCAACCTACCCTAACATAACCCAAACCAAAGTATAACCTAACCAAAACTAACGCAACCTAACCCAAACTGATCCAACTGAACTCAACATAATCTAACCGAACATAACCCAAACCAACCCAACCTAACCTAACCCATCCCCATCTAACCTAACCTAACCTCACCCAACCCAACCCAAACTAACCTTACCTACACCAAACCTCCCTAAACCATCCAAACCTAATCCAACCCAACCTAAATTAACCCAACTCAACCAAACGTAAATTAACGCAACTCAACCTAACCCAACATAACCTAATGTAAGACAACCCAACTGAACCCAAACCAATCCTACCAAACCCAACCCAACCCAACCTAACCTTACCTAACCCAACCTAACCCAACCCAGCCTAACCTATCCCAACCCAACCTAACCTAACACAACCCAACCCAACTTAACCTAACCCAACCTAACCTTACCCAAACCAAGCTAACCTAACACAATCCAACCTAACCCATCCCAACCTAACATAACCTAAACCAACAAAACAACCTTACCTAACCCAATACAAGCTAACCTAACCTAACGCAACCCAACCTAACCCAACACAACAAACCTAACATACCCCATCCCAACCTAACCTCACCCAAACCAACCTAAGTCAACCTAACCCAAAATAGCAAAACCCAACTCAACTTCACCTAACCTAACCTAACTCAACTCAACCCAACCTAACCTAATCAACCTAACCCAACCCTACATAACCTAACCTAACCCCACCCAAATTAACTCAACCCAATCTTAGCTACCTTAACCTAACCCAACCCAACTCATCCTAACCCAAGGCAACCTAACCCAACCCAATCTAACCCTACCTAACCTCACCAAACCCAACCCAACCAAACCTAACCCATCCTTACATAACCTAACCTATTCCAACCCAACCCTTCCTATCCCAACCTAACCCAACCTATCCTATCCTAACCCAACCAAACCTAACGTAACCCAACCTTACCTAACCAAACCCAACCTAACCTAACCCAGACTAACCTAACCAAACCTAACCCAGTCTAACCCAAAACAACCTAACATTACCTAACTTAACCAAACCAAACCCAATCTTACCTAACAAAGGCTAACCTAACCAAACGCAACCCAACCTAACCAAACCAAACTCAACCTGACCTAACCGTACCTATCTTGGCCCAACCTAACCTAACAAAACATAACCCAACCAAACCCAACCTAACCTAACTTTACCCAACCCAACCTAGCCTGTCATAACCTATTCCAAGCCAACCCCACCTTAAATAACCTAACTGAACCCAAACTAACCTAACCTAACCCAACCCAACCTAACCCAAACCTAATACAACCTTACCCAACCCAACCTAACCTAACCCAACCACCCCTAACGTAAATTAGCGTTACCTATCCCGACCCAAACCAACTCAACCTGTCCGAACCTAACCCAAAGTTACCTAACCTAACCCAACCCAACCTAACCTAATTCAAGCAAACCCAACCTAACCGACATTACCCTAACCCAACCCAAGTCAACCCAACCCAGCTCAGCCTCACCTAACCTAACCTAAATTAAACCAACCTAACCCAACCCAACCTAACCTAACCCTAAACAACCAAACCTAACCTAACCCAACTTAACCTAACCTAACCCAACCCGACCCAGACTCTGCTTATCTATCCCAAACCTACCTATCCCAACCTAACCTAACCCAGCCCAACGTATCCTAACAAAAACCAACCTAACATAAATTACCCTAACCCAACCCAGCCCATAGGGTTAATTGGAGAGACATGGGAGAGGCCTTTGCCCTGCAGTGGGTGCAGTAAGGCTGATGATGATGATGATAATGAAACCAACCCAACCTAACCTAACCCAACCCAATCCAACCTACCTTAAACTAACCCAAATTAGCATAACCTAACCCAACACAACTTAATCTAACCTAACGCAACCCAACCTAGCCCAACACAGCAAACCTAACACAACCCAACCCAATCCAACTAAACCTAACCTAATCTAACCTAACCCAATCTAACCCAAACCAACTTAACCTTACCTAACCCAACCCAAAACAACGTAACCTACCCCAACCCCAATTAACCTAACCCAAACAACCTAACCCAACCCAACATTACCTAACCTAACCGAACACAACTTAAACTTACCTAACCCAACCTAACCCATGACAACTTAAAATAACCTAACGCAGCAAAACCTAACCAAACCAAAAACCTAAATTAACCCATCCCAACCTAAACTAGCCGAAACTAACCTAAGCCTACCCAAGCTAATCCAACCTAACCCAACCAAACCTAATCCAACCTAACCCAACATAACCCAAACCAAAGTAACCTAACCTAACCCAACCCAACCTAACCTAATTCAAGCAAACCCAACCTAACCGACATTAACCTAACCCAACCCAAGTCAACCCAACCCAGCTCAGCCTCACCTAACCTAACCTAAATTACCCCCCACCTAACCCAACCCAACCTAACCTAACCCCACTTAACCTAACCTAACCCAACCCGACCCAAACTATAATTATCTATCCCAAACCTACCTATCCCAACCTAACCTAACCCAGCCCAACGTATCCTAACAAAAACCAACCTAACATAAATTAACCTAACCCAACCCAGCCCATAGGGTTAATTGGAGAGACATGGGAGAGGCCTTTGCCCTGTAGTGGGTGCAGTAAGGCTGATGATGATGATGATGAACCCAACCCAACGTAACCTAATCAAACCCAATCAAACCCAAATTAAACTAACCCAAATTAGCATAACCTAACCCAATACAACTTAATATAACCTAACACAACCCAACCTAGCCCAACACAACAAACCTAACACAACCCATCCCAATCCAACCAAACCTAACCTAACCTAACCCAATCTAACCCAAACCAACTTAACCTTACCTAACCCAACCCAAAACAACGTAACCTACCCGACCCCAATTAATTTAACCCAATCAACCTAACCCAACCCAACATTACCTAACCTAACCGAACACAACTTAAACTTACCTAGCCCAACCTAACCCATCACAACTTAAACTAACCTAACGCAGCTAAACCTAACCAAACCAAAAACCTAACCTACCCCATCCCAACCTAAACTAGCCGAAACTCAGCTAAGCCTACCCAAGCTAATCCAACCTAACCCAACCAAACCTAATCCAACCTAACCCAACATAACCCAAACCAAAGTAACCTAACCTAACCAAAACCAACGCAGCCTAACCCAACCTAATCCGACTGAACTCAACATAATCTAATCGAACATAACCGAAACCAACCCAACCCAACCTAACATAACGCATCCCAATCTAACCTAACCTAACCTAACCCAACCTAAACCAAACTAACCTTACCTAATCCAAACCTCCCTAAAACATCCAAACGAAATCAAACCCGACCTAAATTATCCCAACCCAACCAAACGTAAATTAACCTTACCAAACCTAACATAACCCAACCTAACCAAACACAACTTAAACCAACCCAACCTAATCTAACCCAACCCAAGGTAACCCACCCTAACCTAACACAACCCAACCCAACTTAACCTAACACAACCTAACCTAACCCAAACCAACATAACAAAATCCAATCTAACCTACCCAAACTAACAGAACCTAACCCAACAAAACTTTACCTTACCTAACCCAACAAAACTTTTACCTTACCTGACCCAACACAAGTTAACCTACCCTAACGCAGCCCAACCTAACCCAACACAACAAACCTAACCTACCCCATCCCAACCTAAGCCGACCTAACGCAACCAAACCCAACCCAACCTAACCCAAAATACAAAAACCCAACTCAACCTCACCTAACCTAAATTGACCCAACCTAATCTAAATCAACTCAACCAAACCTAACCTAATCAACCTGACTCAACCCAATATAACCTAACCTAACCCAACACAAATTAACCCAATCCAACCTTATCTACATTAACCTAACCCAACCCAACTCAACCCAACCTAACCTAACCTAACCCAACCCAACCCACACAAACCTTACCTAACCCAAACCTACCCAACTTAACCTAACCCAACCCAACTCAACCTAACCCAACCTAACCTAACCCAACCAAACCTAACGTATATTGAACCTTACCAACCCAACCCAAACCAACCTAACATAACCTAAACTACCCCAACCAAACCTAACGTAACCCAGCCAAACCGAACCCAACCCAAACCAACTTAACCAAACCCAACCCAACAAAACCTAACAGATCCCAATCTATTCCAACCTAACCTAACCCAACCAAACATAACCCAACCCAACCTAACCTAACCGATTCCAAAACAACCCTTCCAATCCCAACCTAACATAAACCAACCCAACCTATCCCAACCTATCCTAACCCAACCCAATCGAACCTAACGTAGCCTAACCTAACCTAACCCATCCAAATCTAGCCCTACCTAACCTAACCGAAACCAACCCAACCAAACCTAACCCAACCTAACATAACCTAACCTATTCCAACCCAACCCTTCCTATCCCAACCTAACCGAACCCAACACAACTTAACCTTACCTAACCTAATTTAACCCAACCCAACCTAACGTAACCTAACCTTACCTAACCCATCCCAACCGAACCCAAACAAACCTTTCCTAACCCAAACCTATTAAACCAACCTAACCTAACCCAACCCAACTCAACCTAACCCCAACCAAACCTAACCCTACCCAACCTAACTAAATTAACCTTACCTGTCCCAACCCAAACCAACCTTATTTAAAGTAGCCTAACCCAACCCAACCTAACGTAAACAAACCAAACCGAACCCAACCCAATGCTACCTAACCCAACCAAAACCAACTTAACCCACCCCAACCTAACCTAACCCAACCCAATCTAACTCAGCCTAGCCTAACCCAACCCAGACAACCAAACCTAACCTTACCCAACACAACCCAACCCTTAATATCCTAACCTAACCCAAGCCAACCTATTCCAACCAAACCTAACTCAACCCAAGCCAACCCAACCTAAGCTAACCCAGACTAACCTAATTAAACCTAACCCAGCCTAACCCAACACATCCTAACCTTACCTAAATTTACCAAACCAAGCCCAACCTGACCAAACAAAGCCTAACCTCAGCAAACCCACCCTAATCCAACCCAATATAACCTGACCTAATCGAACCCTCTTAGCCCAACCTAACCTAGCAAGACATAACAAAACCCAACCTAACCTAACTTAACCCAACCAAGCCTACCCTAACCTAAGCCAACCGAATCCAACCTTACATAACCTAACTGAACCCAAACTAACCTAACATAACCTAACCCAACCAAACCCGCCCAAACCAACGCAACCTGACCCGTCCTAATCCATCCTTACTAAACCTAACCTAACCCAACCCAACCTAACATAACCCAACCCAACACAACTAACCTAGCCTATCCTATCCCAACCCAACATTACCTAACCCATCACTACCCAAACCAACTCAACCTAACCGAACCTAACCCAAAGTTACCTAACCTAACCCAACCCAACTAACCTAACCCAAGCAAACCCAACCAAACCTACATTAACATACCCCAACCCAAGTCAACCCGACCCAACTCAACCTCACCTAACCTAACCTAACTTAACCCAACCTAACCCAATCCAACCTAACTTAACCCAACCCAACTAAACCTAACCTACCCCAACCCAAACTATCCTTACCTAACCCAAACCTACCTATCCCTACCTAACCTAACCCAGCCCAACCTATCCGAACCCTACCCAACCTTACATAAATTAACCTAACCCAACACAACCCAACCTAACCGAACCCGACTTAACCTAACCCAACCTAACATAACCTAATCGAGCCGAACCCATCCCAACCTAACTTAATCCAAACCAACCTAACCCAACCCAACCTAACCTAACCTAACCCAACACTACTTAACCTTACCTAACCCAACACAACTTGACCTAACCTAACGCAACCCAACCTAGCCCAACACAACAAAACTAACACAACCCAACCTAATCCAACCAAACATAACCAAACCTAACCCAACATAACACCACACAACCCAGCATTACCCAACCTAACCCAACATAACCCAACCCAACCTAACCAAAACTAACTTAACCTAACCCAAACTAATCCAAACCAATGCAACCTAACCCAACCTAATCCAACCGAACGCAACATAACCTAACTGAACCTATCCCAACCCAACCCAACCTAATCTAACCCAGCCAAACCTAACCCAACCTAACCTAACCCAAAAAACCTAACATAAATTAACCTTACCTAACACAACCGAAAGCAACCCAACCTAAACCAACGTAACCTAACAAAACCCAACCTAACGTAACCCATTCCAACCGAATCCTACCTAACCCAACCCAACCCAAACCAACCTAACCTAACCCAACCCAAGCTAACCCAACCTAACCTAACCCAACCAAACTGAAATTAACCTAACCCAAACCAACCTAATCGAACGTAACCTTACCTAACACAACACATCACCTTGCCTAACCCAACCTAACCCAACCTAACACCACTTAACCTAACCTAACGCAGCTAAACCTAACCAAACCCAAAAAACCAAACCTACCCCATCCCAACCTAACCTAACCGAAACCAACCTAAGCCTACCCAAGCTAATACAACATAACCGAACGAAACCTAACCTAACCCAACCTAAGCTAACCTAACCCAACATAACCCAATACAATATAACCTAAACTAATTTAATCGAACCCAACCTAACCTAACCTCACCCAACCCAACCCCAACTAACCTTACCTTACCGAAACCTCCATAAACCAACCAAACTTAATCCAACCCAACCTAACCTAACCCAACCCAATCAAACGTAAATTAACCTTACCTAACCCAACCTAATGTAACTCAACCCAACCTAACCTTACCCTAACCTAACCTTAACCTAACCTTACCTAACCCAACCCACACCAACGCAACCTAACCCAACCCATAACAACGTAACCTAACCAAACCCAATCTAATCTAACCCAACCTAAACCCACCCAACCTAACCTAACCCAACCTAACCTAACCCAATCCAAGCCAATCCAACCTAACCTAACCCAGAATAACCTAACCAAACCTAACCCATCCTAACCCAACCTATCCCAACCCAACACAACTTAACCTTACATAACCCACGTAATCCAACACAAATTAACCTAACCTAATGCAGCCCAACATAACCGAACACAACAAACCTAACCTACGCCATCTCAACTAACCTAACCCAAACCAACCTAATCCAACCTAACCCAACCTAACAAAACCCAACACAAGCTCGCCTAACCTAACTTAACCCAACCTAACCTAACTCAACCTAACCCAGCCTAACCTAATCGAAACCAACCTAACCTTACCTAACATAACCCAACCCTTCTTATCCCAACATAACCCAACCTATCCTAACCCAACCAAACCTAACGTAACCTAACCTTACCTAACCCAACCCAAACCAACCAAACTTAACCCAACCCAGCCTAACCTGACCCAACCCAAATTTAATCTAATCCCAACCCAACCTAACAAAACCATACTAACCTAACCCAACCCAAGCCAACAAAACCTAACCTAACCCAGACTAACCTAACCAAACCTAACCCACCCTGACCAAACATAACCTAACGTTACCTAACTTAACCAAACCAAACCCAGCCTTACCCAACAAAACATAACCTAACCAAACCCAACCTAACCCAAACCAACTCAACCTGAGCTAACCGAACCTATCTTAGCCCAACCTAACCTAACAAAGCATAACCCAACCCAACCCAGCCTACCATAACCTATTCCAACCCAACCCCACCTTACATAACCTAACTGAACCCAAACTAACCTAACCTTACCCTACCCAACCTAATCCAAACCAACGCACCCTACCCCAGCCTAATCCAACCTTACCTAACCCATCCTGACCAAACCCCACATCACCTATCGTAAATTTACCTTACCTAACACAACCCAAACCAACCCAACCTAACATAACCTTATATAACCCAACCCAACACAACCTAACCTAGCCTATCCTATCCCAACCCAAACCTACTCAACCTAACCGAACCTAACCCAAAGTTACCTAACCTAACCCAACCCAACCTAACCTAATTCAAGCAAACCCAACCTAACCTACATTAACCTAACCCAACCCAAGTCAACCCGACCAAACTCAGCCTCACCTAACCTAACCTAACTTAACCCAAACTAACCCAACACAACCTAACCTAACCCAAACCAATCAAACCTAACCTAACCTCACCCAACCCAACCCAAATTAACCTTACCTAACCCAAACCTCCCTAAACCATCCAAACCTAATCCAACCCAACCTAAATTAACCCAACCCAACAAAACGTAAATTAACCTTACCTAACCCAACATAACCTAATGTAACCCAACCCAATTGAACCCAAAACAATCCTACCAAACCCAACCCAACCTAACTTTACCTAACCCAACCTAACCCAACCCAACTTACCCCAACCCAACCCAACCTAACCTAACCCAACCTAAGATAAACCAACCTATCCTAACATAACCCAACCCAGCTTACCCAAACCCAACCTAACCTAACCCAAACCAAGCTAACCTAACACAATCCAACCTAATCCAACCCAATCTAACATAACTTAACCCAACAAAACTAACCCAACACAAGTTAACCTACCCTAACGCAGCCCAAACTAACCCAGCAGAACAAACCTAACCTACCCCATCCCAACCTAACCTAACCCAAACCAACCTAAGCCAACCGAACCCAACCAAACCCAACCCAACCTAACCCAAAATAACAAAACCCAACTCAACCTCACCTAACCTACCCTAACTTAACCCAACCTAACTTAACCTCACCGAACTCAACTCAAGCCAACCTAACCTAATCAACCTAACCCAACCGAACAAAACCTAACCTAACCCAACCCATATTAACTCAACCCAACCTTATCTACCTTAATGTAACCCAACCGAACTCAACCCAACCTAACCTACATTAACCTTACCCAAACCAAGTCAACCCGACCCAACCGAACCCAAACTATCCTTACCTAACCCAAACCTACCTATTCCAACATAACCTAACCCAAACCAACCAAACCTAACCTAACCTAACCCAACCCAAACTATCCTTACCTAACCCAAACCTACCTATTCCAACCTAACCTAACCCAGCCCAACGTATCCTAACAAAAACCAACCTAACATAAATTACCCTAACCCAACCCAGCCCATAGGGTTAATTGGAGAGACATGGGAGAGGCCTTTGCCCTGCAGTGGGTGCAGTAAGGCTGATGATGATGATGATGAACCCAACCCAACCTAACCTAACCCAACCAACCAACCTAAACTAACCCAAATTAGCATAACCTAACCCAACACAACTTAATCTAACCTAACGCAACCCAAGCTAGCCCAACACAACAAACCTAACACAACCCAACCCAATCCAACCAAACCTACCCTAATCTAACCTAACCCAATCTAACCCAAACCAACTTAACCTTACCTAACCCAACCCAAAACAATGTAACCTACCCCAACCCCAATTAACCTAACACAAACAACCTAACCCAACCCAACATTACCTAACCTAACCGAACACAACTTAAACTTACCTAACCCAACCTAACCCATCACAACTTAAACTAACCTAACGCAGCAAAACCTAACCAAACCAAAAACCTAACCTAACCCATCCCAACCTAAACTAGCCGAAACTAACCTAAGCCTACCCAAGCTAATCCAACCTAACCCAACCAAACCTAATCCAACCTAACCCAACATAACCCAAACCAAAGTAACCTAACCTAACCCAACCCAACCTAACCTAATTCAAGCAAACCCAACCTAACCGACATTAACCTAACCCAACCCAAGTCAACCCAACCCAGCTCAGCCTCACCTAACCTAACCTAAATTAACCCAACCTAACCCAACCCAACCTAACCTAACCTTAAACAACCAAACCTAACCTAACCCAACTTAACCTAACCTAACCCAACCCGACCCAAACTATGCTTATCTATCCCAAACCTACCTATCCCAACCTAACCTAACCCAGCCCAATGTATCCTAACAAAAACCAACCTAACATAAATTACCCTAACCCAACCCAGCCCATAGGGTTAATTGGAGAGACATGGGAGAGGCCTTTGCCCTGCAGTGGGTGCAGTAAGGCTGATGATGATGATGATGAACCCAACCCAACCTAACCTAACCCAACCCAATCCAACCCAACTTAAACTAACCCAAATTAGCATAACCTAACCCAACACAACTTAATCTAACCTAACGCAACCCAACCTAGCCCAACACAACAAACCTAACACAACCCAACCCAATCCAACCAAACCTAACCTAATCTAACCTAACCCAATCTAACCCAAACCAACTTAACCTTACCTAACCCAACCCAAAACAACGTAACCTACCCCAACCCCAATTAACCTAACCCAAACAACCTAACCCAACCCAACATTACCTAACCTAACCGAACACAACTTAAACTTACCTAACCCAACCTAACCCATCACAACTTAAACTAACCTAACGCAGCAAAACCTAACCAAACCAAAAACCTAACCTAACCCATCCCAACCTAAACTAGCCGAAACTAACCTAAGCCTACCCAAGCTAATCCAACCTAACCCAACCAAACCTAATCCAACCTAACCCAACATAACCCAAACCAAAGTAACCTAACCTAACCCAACCTAACCTAATTCAAGCAAACCCAACCTAACCGACATTAACCTAACCCAACCCAAGTCAACCCAACCCAGCTCAGCCTCACCTAACCTAACCTAAATTAACCCAACCTAACCCAACCCAACCTAACCTAACCCTAAACAACCAAACCTAACCTAACCCAACTTAACCTAACCTAACCCAACCCGACCCAAACTATCCTTATCTATCCCAAATCTACCTATCCCAACCTAACCGACATTAACCTAACACAACCCAAGCCAACCCAACCTAACCCAACCTAACCTAACCTTACATAACCCAACTCAACACAACCTAGCCTATCCTATCCCAACCCAACATTACCTAACCCATCACTACCCAAACCAACTCAACCTAACCGAACCTAACCCAAAGTTACCTAACCTAACCAACCCAACTAACCTAACCCAAGCAAACCCAACCAAACCTACATTAATTTACCCCAACCCAAGTCAACCCGACCCAACTCAACCTCACCTAACCTAACCTAACTTAACCCAACCTAACCCAATCCAACCTAACTTGACCCAACCCAACCAAACCTAACCTACCCCAACCCAAACTATCCTTACCTAACCCAAACCTACCTATCCCTACCTAACCTAACCCAGCCCAACCTATCCTAACCCTACCCAACCTTACATAAATTAACCTAACCCAACACAACCCAACCTAACCGAACCCAACTTAACCTAACCCAACCTAACATAACCTAATCGAGCCGAACCCAACCCAACCTAACCTAATCCAAACCAACCTAACCCAACCTAACCTAACCTAACCCAACACAACTTAACCTTACCTAACCCAACACAACTTAACCTAACCTAACGCAACCCAACCTAGCCCAACACAACAAAACTAACACAACCCAACCTAATCCAACCAAACATAACCAAACCTAACCCAACATAACACCACACAACCCAGCATAACCCAACCTAACCCAACATAACCCAACCCAACCTAACCAAAACTAACTTAACCTAACCCAAACTAATCCAAACCAATGCACCCTAACCCAACCTAATCCATCCGAACGCAACATAACCTAACTGAACCTATCCCAACCCAACCCAACCTAATCCAACCCAGCCAAACCTAACCCAACCTAACCTAACCCAAAAAACCTAACATAAATTAACCTTACCTAACACAACCGAAAGCAACCCAACCTAAACCAACCTAACCTAACCCAACCCAACCTAACGTAACCCAATCCAACCGAATCCTACCTAACCCAACCCAACCCAAACCAATCTAACCTAACCCAATCCAAGCTAACCCAACCTAACCTAACCCAACCAAACTGAAATTAACCTAACCCAAACCAACCTAATCGAACGCAACCTTACCTAACACAACACATCACCTTGCCTAACCCAACCTAACCCAACCTAACACCACTTAACCTAACCTAACGCAGCTAAACCTAACCAAACCCAAAAAACCAAACCTACCCCATCCCAACCTAACCTAACCGAAACCAACCTAAGCCTACCCAAGCTAATACAACATAACCCAACGAAACCTAACCTAACCCAACCTAAGCTAACCTAACCCAACATAACCCAATACAATATAACCTAACCTAATTTAATCGAACACAACCTAACCTAACCTCACCCAACCCAACCCCAACTAACCTAACCTTACCGAAACTTCCATAAACCAACCAAACTTAATCCAACCCAACCTAACCTAACCCAACCCAATCAAACGTAAATTAACCTTACCTAACCCAACCTAACCCAACCCAACCTAATGTAACTCAACCCAACCTAACCTTACGCTAACCTAACCTTAACCTAACCTTCCCTAACCCAACCCACACCAACGAAACCTAACCCAACCCATAACAACGTAACCTAACCAAACCCAATCTAATCTAACCCAACCTAAACCCACCCAACCTAACCTAACATAACCCAACCTAACCTAACCCAACCCAAGCCAATCCAACCTAACCTAACCCAGAATAACCTAACCAAA
The DNA here is from genome assembly GCA_030143305.2 of Amblyomma americanum. NCBI lineage: Eukaryota > Metazoa > Arthropoda > Arachnida > Ixodida > Ixodidae > Amblyomma > Amblyomma americanum. The sequence goes on from JARKHS020015357.1 coordinate 16,196, forward strand.
CCTAACCCATCCTAACCCAACCTATCCCAACCCAACACAACTTAACCTTACCTAACCCACGTAATCCAACACAAATTAACCTAACCTAATGCAGCCCAACATAACCGAACACAACAAACCTAACCTACGCCATCTCCAACTAACCTAACCCAAACCAACCTAATCCAACCTAACCCAACCTAACAAAACCCAACACAAGCTCGCCTAACCTAACTTAACCCAACCTAACCTAACTCAACCCAACCCAGCCTAACCTAATCGAAACCAACCTAACCTTACCTAACATAACCCAACCCTTCTTATCCCAACATAACCCAACCTATCCTAACCCAACCAAACCTAACGTAACCTAACCTTACCTAACCCAACCCAAACCAACCAAACTTAACCCAACCCAGCCTAACCTAACCCAACCCAAATTTAATCTAATCCCAACCCAACCTAACAAAACCATACTAACCTAACCCAACCCAAGCCAACAAAACCTAACCTAACCCAGACTAACCTAACCAAACCTAACCCAGCCTGACCAAACATAACCTAACGTTACCTAACTTAACCAAACCAAACCCAGCCTTACCCAACAAAACATAACCTAACCAAACCAAACCTAACCCAAACCAACTCAACCTGAGCTAACCGAACCTATCTTAGCCCAACCTAACCTAACAAAGCATAACCCAACCCAACCCAGCCTAACATAACCTATTCCAACCCAACCCCACCTTACATAACCTAACTGAACCCAAACTAACCTAACCTTACCCAACCCAACCTAATCCAAACCAACGCACCCTACCCCAGCCTAATCCAACCTTACCTAACCCATCCTGACCAAACCCCACATCACCTATCGTAAATTTACCTTACCTAACACAACCCAAACCAACCCAACCTAACATAACCTTATATAACCCAACCCAACACAACCTAACCTAGCCTATCCTATCCCAACCCAAACCTACTCAACCTAACCGAACCTAACCCAAAGTTACCTAACCTAACCCAACCCAACCTAACCTAATTCAAGCAAACCCAACCTAACCTACATTAACCTAACCCAACCCAAGTCAACCCGACCAAACTCAGCCTCACCTAACCTAACCTAACTTAACCCAAACTAACCCAACACAACCTAACCTAACCCAAACCAATCAAACCTAACCTAACCTCACCCAACCCAACCCAAATTAACCTTACCTAACCCAAACCTCCCTAAACCATCCAAACCTAATCCAACCCAACCTAAATTAACCCAACCCAACCAAACGTAAATTAACCTTACCTAACCCAGCATAACCTAATGTAACCCAACCCAATTGAACCCAAACCAATCCTACCAAACCCAACCCAACCTAACCTTACCTAACCCAACCTAACCCAACCCAACTTACCCCAACCCAACCTAACCTAACCCAACCCAAGCTAACCCAACCTAACCTAACATAACCCAACCCAACTTACCCAAACCCAACCTAACCTAACCCAAACCAAGCTAACCTAACACAATCCAACCTAATCCAACCCAACCTAACATTACTTAACCCAACAAAACTAACCCAACACAAGTTAACCTACCCTAACGCAGCCCAAACTAACCCAACAGAACAAACCTAACCTACCCCATCCCAACCTAACCTAACCCAAACCAACCTAAGCCAACCGAACCCAACCAAACCCAACCCAACCTAACCCAAAATAACAAAACCCAACTCAACCTCACCTAACCTACCCTAACTTAACCCAACCTAACTTAACCTCACCTAACTCAACTCAAGCCAACCTAACCTAATCAACCTAACCCAACCCAACAAAACCTAACCTAACCCAACCCATATTAACTCAACCCAACCTTATCTACCTTAATGTAACCCAACCGAACTCAACCCAACCTAACCTACATTAACCTTACCCAAACCAAGTCAACCCGACCCAACTGAACCCAAACTATCCTTACCTAACCCAAACCTACCTATTCCAACATAACCTAACCCAAACCAACCAAACCTAACCTAACCTAACCCAACCCAAACTATGCTTATCTATCCCAAACCTACCTATACCAACCTAACCTAACCCAGCCCAACGTATCCTAACAAAAACCAACCTAACATAAATTACCCTAACCCAACCCAGCCCATAGGGTTAATTGGAGAGACATGGGGGAGGCCTTTGCCCTGCAGTGGGTGCAGTAAGGCTGATGATGATGATGATGAACCCAACCCAACCTAACCTAACCCAACCCAATCCAACCCAACTTAAACTAACCCAAATTAGCATAACCTAACCCAACACAACTTAATCTAACCTAACGCAACCCAACCTAGCCAACACAACAAACCTAACACAACCCAACCCAATCCAACCAAACCTAACCTAATCTAACCTAACCCAATCTAACCCAAACCAACTTAACCTCACCTAACCCAACCCAAAACAATGTAACCTACCCCAACCCCAATTAACCTAACCCAAACAATCTAACCCAACCCAACATTACCTAACCTAACCGAACACAACTTAAACTTACCTAACCCAACCTAACCCATCACAAATTAAACTAACCTAACGCAGCAAAACCTAACCAAACCAAAAACCTAACCTAACCCATCCCAACCTAAACTAGCCGAAACTAACCTAAGCCTACCCAAGCTAATCCAACCTAACCCAACCATACCTAATCCAACCTAACCCAACATAACCCAAACCAAAGTAACCTAACCTAACCCAACCCAACCTAACCTAATTCAAGCAAACCCAACCTAACCGACATTAACCTAACCCAACCCAAGTCAACCCAACCCAGCTCAGCCTCACCTAACCTAACCTAAATTAACCCAACCTAACCCAACCCAACCTAACCTAACCCTAAACAACCAAACCTAACCTAACCCAACTTAACCTAACCTAACCCAACCCGACCCAAACTATCCTTATCTATCCCAAATTTACCTATCCCCACCTAACAGACATTAACCTAACACAACCCAAGCCAACCCAACCTAACCCAACCTAACCTAACCTTACATAACCCAACTCAACACAACCTAGCCTATCCTATCCCAACCCAACATTACCTTACCCAACACTACCCAAACCAACTCAACCTAACCGAACCTAACCCAGAGTTACCTAACCTAACCCAACCCAACTAACCTAACCCAAGCAAACCCAACCAAACCTACAATAATTTACCCCAACCCAAGTCAACCCGACCCAACTCAACCTCACCTAACCTAACCTAACTTAACCCAACCTAACCCAATCCAACCTAACTTGACCCAACCCAACCAAACCAAACCTACCCCAACCCAAACTATCCTTACCTAACCCAAACCTACCTATCCCTACCTAACCTAACCCAGCCCAACCTATCCGAACCCTACCCAACCTTACATAAATTAACCTAACCCAACACAACCCAACCTAACCGAACCCAACTTAACCTAACCCAACCTAACATAACCTAATCGAGCCGAACCCAACCCAACCTAACATAATCCAAACCAACCTAACCCAACCCAACCTAACCTAACCTAACCCAACAAAACTTAACCTTACCTAACCCAACACAACTTGACCTAACCTAACGCAACCCAACCTAGCCCAACACAACAAAACTAACACAACCCAACCTAATCCAACCAAACTTAACCAAACCTAACCCAACATAACACCACACAACCCAGCATAACCCAACCTAACCCAACATAACCCAACCCAACCTAACCAAAACTAACTTAACCTAACCCAAACTAATCCAAACCAATGCAACCTAACCCAACCTAATCCAACCGAACGCAAAATAACCTAACTGAACCTATCCCAACCCAACCCAACCTAATCTAACCCAGCCAAACCTAACCCAACCTAACCTAACCCAAAAAACCTAACATAAATTAACCTTACCTAACACAACCAAAAGCAACCCAACCTAAACCAACCTAACCTAACAAAACCCAACCTAACGTAACCCATTCCAACCGAATCCTACCTAACCCAACCCAACCCAAACCAACCTAACCTAACCCAACCCAAGCTAACCCAACCTAACCTAACCCAACCAAACTGAAATTAACCTAACCCAAACCAACCTAATCGAACGCAACCTTACCTAACACAACACATCACCTTGCCTAACCCAACCTAACCCAACCTAACACCACTTAACCTAACCTAACGCAGCTAAACCTAACCAAACCAAAAAAACCAAACCTACCCCATCCCAACCTAACCTAACCGAAACCAACCTAAGCCTACCCAAGCTAATACAACATAACCCAACGAAACCTAACCTAACCCAACCTAAGCTAACCTAACCCAACATAACCCAATACAATATAACCTAAACAAATTTAATCGAACCCAACCTAACCTAACCTCACCCAACCCAACCCCAACTAACCTTACCTTACCGAAACCACCATAAACCAACCAAACTTAATCCAACCCAACCTAACCTAACCCAACCCAATCAAACGTAAATTAACCTTACCTAACCCAACCTAACCCAACCCAACCTAATGTAACTCAACCCAACCTAACCTTACCCTAACCTAACCTTAACCTAAGCTTACCTAACCCAACCCACACCAACGCAACCTAACCCAACCCATAACAACGTAACCTAACCAAACCCAATCTAATCTAACCCAACCTAAACCCACCCAACCTAACCTAACATAACCCAACCTAACCTAACCCAACCCAAGCCAACCCAACCTAACCTAACCCAGACTAACCTAACCAATGCTAACCCATCCTAACCCAACGTATCCCAACCCAACACAACTTAACCTTACCTACACCAACGTAATCCAACACAAATTAACCTAACCTAATGCAGCCCAACATAACCGAACACAACAAACCTAACCTATGCCATCCCAACCTAACCTAACCCAAACCAACCTAATCCAACCTAACCCAACCTAACAAAACCCAACACAAGCTCGCCTAACCTAACTTAACCAACCCTAACCTAACTCAACCCAACCCAACCTAATCCAAACCAACGCACCCTACCCCAACCTAATTCAACCTTACCTAACCCATCCTGACCAAACCCCACTACATCTATCGTAAATTTACCTTACCTAACACAACCCAAACCAACCCAACCTAACATAACCTTATATAACCCAACCCAACACAACCTAACCTAGCCTATCCTATCCCAACCCAAACCTACTCAACCTAACCGAACCTAACCCAAAGTTACCTAAACAAACCCAACCCAACCTAACCTAATTCAGGCAAACCCAACCTAACCTACATTAAGCTAACCCAAAACAAGTCAACCAGGACCAAACTCAGCCTCACCTAACCTAACCTAACCTAACCCAAACTAACCCAACACCTAACCTAACCCAAACCAATCAAACCTAACCTAACCTCACCCAACCCAACCCAATATAACATTACCTAATCCAAACCTCCCTAAACCATCAAAACCTAATCCAACCTAACCTAACCTAACTCAACTCAACCCAACCTAACCTAATCAACCTAACCCAATCCAACATTACCTAACCTAACCCAACCCAAATTAACTCAACCCAATCTTAGCTACCTTAACCTAACCCAACCCAACTCATCCTAACCCAACCTAACCTAACCCAACCCAATCTAACCCTACCTGACCTCACCAAACCCAACCCAACCAAACCTAACCCAACCTTACATAAGCTAACCTATTCCAACCCAACCCTTCCTATCCCAACCTAACCCAACCTATCCTATCCTAACCCAACCAAACCTAACGTAACCCAACCTTACCTAACCAAACCCAACCTAACCTAACCCAGACTAACCTAACCAAACCTAACCCAGTCTAACCCAAAACAACCTAACATTACCTAAATTAACCAAACCAAACCCAATCTTACCTAACAAAGCCTAACCTAACCAAACGCAACCCAACCTAACCAAACCAAACTCAACCTGACCTAACCGTACCTATCTTAGCCCAACCTAACCTAACAAAACATAACCCAACCAAACCCAACCTAACCTAACTTTACCCAACCCAACCCAGCCTGACATAACCTATTCCAAGCCAACCCCACCTTACATAACCTAACTGAACCCAAAGTAACCTAACCTAACCCAACCCAACCTAACCCAAAGCTAATACAACCTTACCCAACCCAACCTAACCTAACCCAACCACCCCTAACGTAAATTAACGTTACCTATCCCAACCCAAACCAACTCAACCTGTCCGAACCTAACCCAAAGTTACCTAACCTAACCCAACCCAACCTAACCTAATTCAAGCAAACCCAACCTAACCGACATTAACCTAACCCAACCCAAGTCAACCCAACCCAGCTCAGCCTCACCTAACCTAACCTAAATTAACCCAACCTAAACCAACCCAACCTAACCTAACCCTAAACAACCAAACCTAACCTAACCCAACTTAACCTAGCCTAACCCAACTCGACCCAAACTATGCTTATCTATCCCAAACCTACCTATCCCAACCTAACCTAACCCAGCCCAACGTATCCTAACAAAAACCAACCTAACATAAATTACCCTAACCCAACCCAGCCCATAGGGTTAATTGGAGAGACATGGGAGAGGCCTTTGCCCTGCAGTGGGTGCAGTAAGGCTGATGATGATGATGATGAACCCAACCCAACCTAACCTAACCCAACCCAATCCAACCCAACTTAAACTAACCCAAATTAGCATAACCTAACCCAACACAACTTGATCTAACCTAACGCAACCCAACCTAGCCCAACACAACAAACCTAACACAACCCAACCCAATCCAACCAAACCTAACCTAATCTAACCTAACTCAATTTAACCCAAACCAACTTAACCTTACCTAACCCAACCCAAAACAATGTAACCTACCCCAACCCCAATTAACCTAACCCAAACAACCTAACCCAACCCAACATTACCTAACCTAACCGAACACAACTTAAACTTACCTAACCCAACCTAACCCATCACAACTTAAACTAACCTAACGCAGCAAAACCTAACCAAACCAAAAACCTAACCTAACCCATCCCAACCTAAACTAGCCGAAACTAACCTAAGCCTACCCAAGCTAATCCAACCTAACCCAACCAAACCTAATCCAACCTAACCCAACATAACCCAAACCAAAGTAATCTAACCTAACCCAACCTAACCTAACCTAATTCAAGCAAACCCAACCGAACCGACATTAACCTAACCCAACCCAAGACAACCCAACCCAGCTCAGCCTCACTTAACCTAACCTAAATTAACCCAACCTAACCCAACCCAACCTAACCTAACCCTAAACAACCAAACCTAACCTAACCCAACTTAACCTAACCTAACCCAACCCGACCCAAACTATCCTTATCTATCCCAAATCTACCTATCCCAACCTAACCGACATTAACCTAACACAACCCAAGCCAACCCAACCTAACCCAACCTAACCAACCTTACATAACCCAACTCAACACAACCTAGCCTATCCTATCCCAACCCAACATTACCTAACCCATCACTACCCAAACCAACTCAAACTAACCGAACCTAACCCAAAGTTACCTAACCTAACCCAACTAACCTAACCCAAGCAAACCCAACCAAACCTACATTAATTTACCCCAACCCAAGTCAACCCGACCCAACTCAACCTCACCTAACCTAACCTAACTTAACCCAACCTAACCCAATCCAACCTAACTTGACCCAACCCAACCAAACCTAACCTACCCCAACCCAAACTATCCTTACCTAACCCAAACCTACCTATCCCTACCTAACCTAACCCAGCCCAACCTATCCTAACCCTACCCAACCTTACATAAACTAACCTAACCCAACACAACCCAACCTAACCGAACCCAACTTAACCTAACCCAACCTAACATTACCTAATCGAGCCGAACCCAACCCAACCTAACCTAATCCAAACCAACCTAACCCAACCTAACCTAACCTAACCCAAAACAACTTAACCTTACCTAACCCAACACAACTTAACCTAACCTAACACAACCCAACCTAGCCCAACACAACAAAACTAACACAACCCAACCTAATCCAACCAAACATAACCCAACCCAACCTAACCAAAACTAACTTAACCTAACCCAAACTAATCCAAACCAATGCAACCTAACCCAACCTAATCCAACCGAACGCAACATAACCTAACTGAACCTATCCCAACCCAACCCAACCTAATCCAACCCAGCCAAACCTAACCCAACCTAACCTAACCCAAAAAACCTAACATAAATTAACCTTACCTAACACAACCGAAAGCAACCCAACCTAAACCAACCTAACCTAACCCAACCCAACCTAACGTAACCCAATCCATCCGAATCCTACCTAACCCAACCCAACCCAAACCAATCAAACCTAACCCAATTCAACTTAACCTAACCTAACCCAACCCTACCCAAACTATCCTTATCTATCCCAAATCTACCTATCCCAACCTAACCGACATTAACCTAACACAACCCAAGCCAACCCAACCTAACCCAACCTAACCTAACCTTACATAACCCAACTCAACACAACCTAGCCTATCCTATCCCAACCCAACATTACCTAACCCATCACTACCCAAACCAACTCAACCTAACCGAACCTAACCCAAAGTTACCTAACCTAACCAACCAACTAACCTAACCCAAGCAAACCCAACCAAACCTACATTAATTTACCCCAACCCAAGTCAACCCGACCCAACTCAACCTCACCTAACCTAACCTAACTTAACCCAACCTAACCCAATCCAACCTAACTTGACCCAACCCAACCAAACCTAACCTACCCCAACCCAAACTATCCTTACCTAACCCAAACCTACCTATCCCTACCTAACCTAACCCAGCCCAACCTATCCTAACCCTACCCAACCTTACATAAATTAACCTAACCCAACACAACCCAACCTAACCGAACCCAACTTAACCTAACCCAACCTAACCTAACCCAAAACAACTTAACCTTACCTAACCCAACACAACTTAACCTAACCTAACGCAACCCAACCTAGCCCAACACAACAAAACTAACACAACCCAACCTAATCCAACCAAACATAACCCAACCCAACCCTAACCATAACACCTACACTTAACCTAACCCAAACTAATCCAAACCAATGCAACCTAACCCAACATAATCCAACCGAACGCAACATAACCTAACTGAACCTATCCCAACCCAACCCAACCTAATTCAACCCAGCCAAACCTAACCCAACCTAACCTAACCCAAAAACCTAACATAAATTAACCTTACCTAACACAACCGAAAGCAACCCAACCTAAACCAACCTAACCTAACCCAACCCAACCTAACGTAACCCAATCCAACCGAATCCTACCTAACCCAACCCAACCCAAACCAATCTAACCTAACCCAATCCAAGCTAACCCAACCTAACCTAACCCAACCAAACTAAAATAACCTAACCCAAACCAACCTAATCGAACGCAACCTTACCTAACACAACACATCACCTTACCTAACCCAACCTAACCCAACCTAACACCACTTAACCTAACCTAACGCAGCTAAACCTAACCAAACCTACCCCATCCCAACCTAACCTAACCGAAACCAACCTAAGCCTACCCAAGCTAATACAACATAACCCAACGAAACCTAACCTCACCCAACCTAAGCTAACCTAACCCAACATAACCCAATACAATATAACCTAACCTAATTTAATCGAACACAACCTAACCTAACCTCACCCAACCCAACCCCAACTAACCTAACCTTACCGAAACTTCCATAAACCAACCAAACTTAATCCAACCCAACCTAACCTAACCCAACCCAATCAAACGTAAATTAACATTACCTAACCCAACCTAACCCAACCCAACCTAATGTAACTCAACCCTACCTAACCTTACCCTAACCTAACCTTAACCTAACCTTACCTAACCCAACCCACACCAACGAAACCTAACCCAACCCATAACAACGTAACCTAACCAAACCCAATCTAATCTAACCCAACCTAAACCCACCCAACCTAACCTAACATAACCCAACCTAACCTAACCCAACCCAAGCCACTCCAACCTAACCTAACCCAGAATAACCTAACCAAACCTAACCCATCCTAACCCAACCTATCCCAACCCAACACAACTTAACCTTACCTAACCCACGTAATCCAACACAAATTAACCTAACCTAATGCAGCCCAACATAACCGAACACAACAAACCTAACCTACGCCATCTCAACTAACCTAACCCAAACCAACCTAATCCAACCTAACCCAACCTAACAAAACCCAACACAAGCTCGCCTAACCTAACTTACACCCAACCTAACCTAACTCAACCCAACCCAGCCTAACCTAATCGAAACCAACCTAACCTTACCTAACATAACCCAACCCTTCTTATCCCAACATAACCCAACCTATCCTAACCCAACCAAACCTAACGTAACCTAACCTTACCTAACCCAACCCAAACCAACCAAACTTAACCCAACCCAGCCTAACCTAACCCAACCCAAATTTAATCTAATCCCAACCCAACCTAACAAAACCATACTAACCTAACCCAACCCAAGCCAACAAAACCTAACCTAACCCAGACTAACCTAACCAAACCTAACCCAGCCTGACCAAACATAACCTAACGTTACCTAACTTAACCAAACCAAACCCAGCCTTACCCAACAAAACATAACCTAACCAAACCCAACCTAACCCAAACCAACTCAACCTGAGCTAACCGAACCTATCTTAGCCCAACCTAACCTAACAAAGCATAACCCAACCCAACCCAGCCTAACATAACCTATTCCAACCCAACTCCACCTCACATAACCTAACTGAACCCAAACTAACCTAACCTTACCCAACCCAACCTAATCCAAACCAACGCACCCTACCCCAGCCTAATCCAACCTTACCTAACCCATCCTGACCAAACCCCACATCACCTATCGTAAATTTACCTTACCTAACACAACCCAAACCAACCCAACCTAACATAACCTTATATAACCCAACCCAACACAACCTAACCTAGCCTATCCTATCCCAACCCAAACCTACTCAACCTAACCGAACCTAACCCAAAGTTACCTAGCCTAACCCAACCCAACCTAACCTAATTCAAGCAAACCCAACCTAACCTACATTAACCTAACCCAACCCAAGTCAACCCGACCAAACTCAGCCTCACCTAGCCTAACCTAACTTAACCCAAACTAACCCAACACAACCTAACCTAACCCAAACCAATCAAACCTAACCTAACCTCACCCAACCCAACCCAAATTAACCTTACCTAACCCAAACCTCCCTAAACCATCCAAACCTAATCCAACCCAACCTAAATTAACCCAACCCAACCAAACGTAAATTAACCTTACCTAACCCAACATAACCTAATGTAACCCAACCCAATTGAACCCAAACCAATCCTACCAAACCCAACCCAACCTAACCCAACCTAACCTAACATAACGCAACCCAACTTACCCAAACCCAACCTCCCAAACCAAGCTAACCAACCAATCCAACCTAATCCAACCCAACCTAACATAACTGAACCCAACAAAACTAACCCAACACAAGGTAACCTACCCTAACGCAGCCCCAACTAACCCAACAGAACAAACCTAACCTACCCCATCCCAACCTAACCTAACCCAAACCAACCTAAGCCAACCGAACCCAACCAAACCCAACCCAACCTAACCCAAAATAACAAAACCCAACTCAACCTCACCTAACCTACCCTAACTTTACCCAACCTAACTTAACCTCACCTAACTCAACTCAAGCCAACCTAACTTAATCAACCTAACACAACCCAACAAAACCTAACCTAACCCAACCCATATTAACTCAACCCAACCTTATCTACCTTAATGTAACCCAACCGAACTCAACCCAACCTAACCTACATTAACCTTACCCAAACCAAGTCAACCCGACCCAACTGAACCCAAACTATCCTTACCTAACCCAAACCTACCAATTCCAACATAACCTAACCCAAACCAACCAAACCTAACCTAACCTAACCCAACCCAAACTATCCTTACCTAACCCAAACCTACCTATTCCAACCTAACCTAACCCAGCCCAACGTATCCTAACAAAAACCAACCTAACATAAATTACCCTAACCCAACCCAGCCCATAGGGTTAATTGGAGAGACATGGGAGAGGCCTTTGCCCTGCAGTGGGTGCAGTAAGGCTGATGATGATGATGATGAACACAACCCAACCTAACCTAACCCAACACAACTTAACCTTACCTAACCTAATTTAACCCAACCCAACCTAACGTAACCTAACCTTACCTAACCCATCCCAACCGAACCCAAACAAACCTTTCCTAACCCAAACCTACCTAAACTAACCTAACCTAACCCAACCCAACTCAACCTAACCCCAACCAAACCTAACCCTACCCAACCTAACTAAATTAACCTTACCTGTCCCAACCCAAACCAACCTTATTTAACCTAGCCTAACCAAACCCAACATAACGTAACCAAACCTAAACCTAACCTAACCTAACCTAACCTAACCCAACCTAACCTAACTTAACCCAACCAAGCCTACCCTAACCTAAGCCAACCGAATCCAACCTTACATAACCTAACTAGAACCCAAACTAACCTAACATAACCTAACCCAACCAAACCCGCCCAAACCAACGCAACCTGACCCGTCCTAATCCATCCTTACCCAACCTAACCTAACCCAACCCAACCTAACATAACCCAACTCACACAACTAACCTAGCCTATCGTATCCCAACCCAACATTACCTAACCCATCACTACCCAAACCAACTCAACCTAACCGAACCTAACCCAAAGTTACCTAACCTAACCCAACCCAACTAACCTAACCCAAGCAAACCCAACCAAACCTACATTAACATACCCCAACCCAAGTCAACCCGACCCAACTCGACCTCACCGAACCTAACCTAACTTAACCCAACCTAACCCAATCCAACCTAACTTAACCCAACCCAACCAAACCTAACCTACCCCAACCCAAACTATCCTTACCTAACCAAAACCTACCTCTCCCTACCTAACCTAACCCAGCCCAACCTATCCTAACCCTACCCAACCTTACATAAATTAACCTAACCCAACACAACCCAACCTAACCGAACCCAACTTAACCTAACCCAACCTAACATAACCTAATCGAGCCGAACCCAACCCAACCTAACATAATCCAAACCAACCTAGCCCAACCTAACCTAACCTAACCCAACACAACTTAACCTTACCTAACCCAACACAACTTGACCTAACCTAACGCAACCCAACCTAGCCCAACACAACAAAACTAACACAACCCAACCTAATCCCACCAGACATAACCAAACCTAACCCAACATAACACCACACAACCCAGCATAACCCAACCTAACCCAACATAACCCAACCCAACCTAACCAAAACTAACTTAACCTAACCAAAACTAATCCAAACCAATGCAACCTAACCCAACCTAATCCAACCGAACGCAACATAACCTAACTGAACCTATCCCAACCCAACCCAACCTAATCTAACCCAGCCAAACCTAACCCAACCTAACCTAACCCAAAAAACCTAACATAAATTAACCTTACCTAACACAACCGAAAGCAACCCAACCTAAACCAACCTAACCTAACCCAACCCAACCTAACGTAACCCATTCCAACCGAATCCTACCTAACCCAACCCAACCCAAACCAACCTAACCTAACCCAACCCAAGCTAACCCAACCTAACCTAACCCAACCAAACTGAAATTAACCTAACCCAAACCAACCTAATCGAACGCAACCCTACCTAACACAACACATCACCTTGCCTAACCCAACCTAACCCAACCTAACACCACTTAACCTAACCTAACGCAGCTAAACCTAACCAAACCCAAAAAACCAAACCTACCCCATCCCAACCTAACCTAACCGAAACCAACCTAAGCCTACCCAAGCTAATACAACATAACCCAACGAAACCTAACCTAACCCAACCTAAGCTAACCTAACCCAACATAACCCAATACAATATAACCTAAACTAATTTAATCGAACCCAACCTAACCTAACCTCACCCAACCCAACCCCAACTAACCTTACCTTACCGAAACCTCCATAAACCAACCAAACTTAATCCAACCCAACCTAACCTAACCCAACCCAATCAAACGTAAATTAACCTTACCTAACCCAACCTAACCCAACCCAACCTAATGTAACTCAACCCAACCTAACCTTACCCTAACCTAACCTTAACCTAACCTTACCTAACCCAACCCACACCAACGCAACCTAACCCAACCCATAACAACGTAACCTAACCAAACCCAATCTAATCTAACCCAACCTAAACCCACCCAACCTAACCTAACATAACCCAACCTAACCTAACCCAACCCAAGCCAACCCAGCCTAACCTAACCCAGACTAACCTAACCAATCCTAACCCATCCTAACCCAACGTATCCCAACCCAACACAACTTAACCTTACCTACACCAACGTAATCCAACACAAATTAACCTAACCTAATGCAGCCCAACATAACCGAACACAACAAACCTAACCTACGCCATTCCAACCTAACCTAACCCAGACCAACCTAATCCAACCTAACCCAACCTAACAAAACCCAACACAAGCTCGCCTAACCTAACTTAACCCAACCTAACCTAACTCAACCCAACCCAACCTAACCTAACCCAGCCCAACGTATCCTAACAAAAACCAACCTAACATAAATTACCCTAACCCAACCCAGCCCATAGGGTTAATTGGAGAGACATGGGAGAGGACTTTGCCCTGCAGTGGGTGCAGTAAGGCTGATGATGATGATGATGAACCCAACCCAACCTAACCTAACCCAACCCAATCCAACCCAACTTAAACTAACCCAAATTAGCATAACCTAACCCAACACAACTTAATCTAACCTAACGCAACCCAACCTAGCCCAACACAACAAACCTAACACAACCCAACCCAATCCAACCAAACCTAACCTAATCTAACCTAACCCAATCTAACCCAAACCAACTTAACCTTACCTAACCCAACCCAAAACAATGTAACCTACCCCAACCCCAATTAACCTAACCCAAACAACCTTACCCAACCCAACATTACCTAACCTAACCGAACACAACTTAAACTTACCTAACCCAACCTAACCCATCACAACTTAAACTAACCTAACGCAGCAAAACCTAACCAAACCAAAAACCTAACCTAACTCATCCCAACCTAAACTAGCCGAAACTAACCTAAGCATACCCAAACTAATCCAACCTAACCCAACCAAACCTAATCCAACGTAACCCAACATAACCCAAACCAAAGTAACCTAACCTAACCCAACCCAACCTAACCTAATTCAAGCAAACCCAACCTAACCGACATTAACCTAACCCAACCCAAGTCAACCCAACCCAGCTCAGCCTCACCTAACCTAACCTAAATTAACCCAACCTAACCCAACCCAACCTAACCTAACCTAACCCAAACCTAACCTAACCCACTAACCTAACCTAACCCTCACCCAACCTACACCCAAACCTCCTCCCAACCTAACCTACCCACCCAAACCTCCCAACCTAACCTAAACCCTAACCCAACCCAGCCCATAGGGTTAATTGGAGAGACATGGGAGAGGCCTTTGCCCTGCAGTGGGTGCAGTAAGGCTGATGATGATGATGATGAACCCAACCCAACCTAACCTAACCCAACCCAATCCAACCCAACTTAAACTAACCCAAATTAGCATAACCTAACCCAACACAACTTGATCTAACCTAACGCAACCCAACCTAGCCCAACACAACAAACCTAACACAACCCAACCCAATCCAACCAAACCTAACCTAATCTAACCTAACCCAATTTAACCCAAACCAACTTAACCTTACCTAACCCAACCCAAAACAATGTAACCTACCCCAACCCCAATTAACCTAACCCAAACAACCTAACCCAACCCAACATTACCTAACCTAACCGAACACAACTTAAACTTACCTAACCCAACCTAACCCATCACAACTTAAACTAACCTAACGCAGCAAAACCTAACCAAACCAAAAACCTAACCTAACCCATCCCAACCTAAACTAGCCGAAACTAACCTAAGCCTACCCAAGCTAATCCAACCTAACCCAACCAAACCTAATCCAACCTAACCCAACATAACCCAAACCAAAGTAATCTAACCTAACCCAACCTAACCTAACCTAATTCAAGCAAACCCAACCTAACCGACATTAACCTAACCCAACCCAAGTCAACCCAACCCAGCTCAGCCTCACTTAACCTAACCTAAATTAACCCAACCTAACCCAACCCAACCTAACCTAACCCTAAACAACCAAACCTAACCTAACCCAACTTAACCTAACCTAACCCAACCCGACCCAAACTATCCTTATCTATCCCAAATCTACCTATCCCAACCTAACCGACATTAACCTAACACAACCCAAGCCAACCCAACCTAACCCAA
The DNA here is from genome assembly GCA_030143305.2 of Amblyomma americanum. Taxonomy (NCBI): domain Eukaryota; kingdom Metazoa; phylum Arthropoda; class Arachnida; order Ixodida; family Ixodidae; genus Amblyomma; species Amblyomma americanum. The sequence continues at coordinate 32,713 of JARKHS020015357.1, forward strand.
CCTAACCTAACCTTACATAACCCAACTCAACACAACCTAGCCTATCTATCCCAACCCAACATTACCTAACCCATCACTACCCAAACCAACTCAACCTAACCGAACCTAACCCAAAGTTACCTAACCTAACCCAACTAACCTAACCCAAGCAAACCCAACCAAACCTACATTAATTTACCCCAACCCAAGTCAACCCGACCCAACTCAACCTCACCTAACCTAACCTAACTTAACCCAACCTAACCCAATCCAACCTAACTTGACCCAACCCAACCAAACCTAACCTACCCCAACCCAAACTATCCTTACCTAACCCAAACCTACCTATCCCTACCTAACCTAACCCAGCCCAACCTATCCTAACCCTACCCAACCTTACATAAACTAACCTAACCCAACACAACCCAACCTAACCGAACCCAACTTAACCTAACCCAACCTAACATTACCTAATCGAGCCGAACCCAACCCAACCTAACCTAATCCAAACCAACCTAACCCAACCTAACCTAACCTAACCCAAAACAACTTAACCTTACCTAACCCAACACAACTTAACCTAACCTAACTCAACCCAACCTAGCCCAACAAACAAACTAACACAACCCAACCTAATCCAACCAAACATAACCCAACCCAACCTAACCAAAACTAACTTAACCTAACCCAAACTAATCCAAACCAATGCAACCTAACCCAACCTAATCCAACCGAACGCAACATAACCTAACTGAACCTATCCCAACCCAACCCAACCTAATCCAACCCAGCCAAACCTAACCCAACCTAACCTAACCCAAAAAACCTAACATAAATTCACCTTACCTAACACAACCGAAAGCAACCCAACCTAAACCAACCTAACCTAACCCAACCCAACCTAACGTAACCCAATCCATCCGAATCCTACCTAACCCAACCCAACCCAAACCAATCTAACCTAACCCAATCCAACTTAACCTAACCTAACCCAACCCTACCCAAACTATCCATTATCTATCCCAAATCTACCTATCCCAACCTAACCGACATTAACCTAACACAACCCAAGCCAACCCAACCTAACCCAACCTAACCTAAACCTTACATAACCCAACTCAACACAACCTAGCCTATCCTATCCCAACCCAACATTACTAACCCATCACTACCCAAACCAACTCAACCTAACCGAACCTAACCCAAAGTTACCTAACCTAACCCAACCTAACCTAACCCAAGCAAACCCAACCAAACCTACATTAATTTACCCCAACCCAAGTCAACCCGACCCAACTCAACCTCACCTAACCTAACCTAACTTAACCCAACCTAACCCAATCCAACCTAACTTGACCCAACCCAACCAAACCTAACCTACCCCAACCCAAACTATCCTTACCTAACCCAAACCTACCTATCCCTACCTAACCTAACCCAGCCCAACCTATCCTAACCCTACCCAACCTTACATAAATTAACCTAACCCAACACAACCCAACCTAACCGAACCCAACTTAACCTAACCCAACCTAACCTAACCCAAAACAACTTAACCTTACCTAACCCAACACAACTTAACCTAACCTAACGCAACTCAACCTAGCCCAACACAACAAAACTAACACAACCCAACCTAATCCAACCAAACATAACCCAACCCAACCTAACCAAAACTAACTTAACCTAACCCAAACTAATCCAAACCTAATGCAACCTAACCCAACATAATCCAACTCTGAACCAACATAACCTAACTGAACCTATCCCAACCCAACCCAACCTAATTCAACCAGCCAAACCTAACCCAACCTAACCTAACCCAAAAACCTAACATAAATTAACCTTACCTAACACAACCGAAAGCAACCCAACCTAAACCAACCTAACCTAACCCAACCCAACCTAACGTAACCCAATCCAACCGAATCCTACCTAACCCAACCCAACCCAAACCAATCTAACCTAACCCAATCCAAGCTAACCCAACCTAACCTAACCCAACCAAACTAAATACCTAACCCAAACCAACCTAATCGAACGCAACCTTACCTAACCCAACACATCACCTTACCTAACCCAACCTAACCCAACCTAACACCACTTAACCTAACCTAACGCAACTAAACCTAACCAAACCTACCCCATCCCAACCTAACCTAACCGAAACCAACCTAAGCCTACCCAAGCTAATACAACATAACCCAACGAAACCTAACCTCACCCAACCTAAGCTAACCTAACCCAACATAACCCAATACAATATAACCTAACCTAATTTATCGAACACAACCTAACCTAACCTCACCCAACCCAACCCCAACTAACCTAACCTTACCGAAACTTCCATAAACCAACCAAACTTAATCCAACCCAACCTAACCTAACCCAACCCAATCAAACGTAAATTAACATTACCTAACCCAACCTAACCCAACCCAACCTAATGTAACTCAACCCTACCTAACCTTACCCTAACCTAACCTTAACCTAACCTTACCTAACCCAACCCACACCAACGAAACCTAACCCAACCCATAACAACGTAACCTAACCAAACACAATCTAATCTAACCCAACCTAAACCCACCCAACCTAACCTAACATAACCCAACCTAACCTAACCCAACCCAAGCCATCCAACCTAACCTAACCCAGAATAACCTAACCAAACCTAACCCATCTTAACCCAACCTATCCCAACCCAACACAACTTAACCTTACCTAACCCACGTAATCCAACACAAATTAACCTAACCTAATGCAGCCCAACATAACCGAACACAACAAACCTAACCTACGCCATCTCAACTAACCTAACCCAAACCAACCTAATCCAACCTAACCCAACCTAACAAAACCCAACACAAGCTCGCCTAACCTAACTTACACCAACCTAACCTAACTCAACCCAACCCAGCCTAACCTAATCGAAACCAACCTAACCTTACCTAACATAACCCAACCCTTCTTATCCCAACATAACCCAACCTATCCTAACCCAACCAAACCTAACGTAACCTAACCTTATCTAACCCAACCCAAACCAACCAAACTTAACCCAACCCAGCCTAACCTAACCCAACCCAAATTTAATCTAATCCCAACCCAACCTAACAAAACCATACTAACCTAACCCAACCCAAGCCAACAAAACCTAACCTAACCCAGACTAACCTAACCAAACCTAACCCAGCCTGACCAAACATAACCTAACGTTACCTAACTTAACCAAACCAAACCCAGCCTTACCCAACAAAACATAACCTAACCAAACCCAACCTAACCCAAACCAACTCAACCTGAGCTAACCGAACCTATCTTAGCCCAACCTAACCTAACAAAGCATAACCCAACCCAACCCAGCCTAACATAACCTATTCCAACCCAACTCCACCTCACATAACCTAACTGAACCCAAACTAACCTAACCTTACCCAACCCAACCTGATCCAAACCAACGCACCCTACCCCAGCCTAATCCAACCTTACCTAACCCATCCTGACCAAACCCCACATCACCTATCGTAAATTTACCTTACCTAACACAACCCAAACCAACCCAACCTAACATAACCTTATATAACCCAACCCAACACAACCTAACCTAGCCTATCCTATCCCAACCCAAACCTACTCAACCTAACCGAACCTAACCCAAAGTTACCTAGCCTAACCCAACCCAACCTAACCTAATTCAAGCAAACCCAACCTAACCTACATTAACCTAACCCAACCCAAGTCAACCCGACCAAACTCAGCCTCACCTAGCCTAACCTAACTTAACCCAAACTAACCCAACACAACCTAACCTAACCCAAACCAATCAAATCAAACCTAACCTCACCCAACCCAACCCAAATTAACCTTACCTAACCCAAACCTCCCTAAACCATCCAAACCTAATTCAACCCAACCTAAATTAACCCAACCCAACCAAACGTAAATTAACCTTACCTAACCCAACATAACCTAATGTAACCCAACCCAATTGAACCCAAACCAATCCTACCAAACCCAACCCAACCTAACCCAACTAACCAACATACGCAACCCAACTTACCCAAACCCAACCTAACCTAACACAATCCAACCTAATCCAACCCAACCTAACATAACTGAACCCAACAAAACTAACCCAACACAAGGTAACCTACCCTAACGCAGCCCCAACTAACCCAACAGAACAAACCTAACCTACCCCATCCCAACCTAACCTAACCCAAACCAACCTAAGCCAACCGAACCCAACCAAACCCAACCCAACCTAACCCAAAATAACAAAACCCAACTCAACCTCACCTAACCTACCCTAACTTTACCCAACCTAACTTAACCTCACCTAACTCAACTCAAGCCAACCTAACTTAATCAACCTAACACAACCCAACAAAACCTAACCTAACCCAACCCATATTAACTCAACCCAACCTTATCTACCTTAATGTAACCCAACCGAACTCAACCCAACCTAACCTACATTAACCTTACCCAAACCAAGTCAACCCGACCCAACTGAACCCAAACTATCCTTACCTAACCCAAACCTACCAATTCCAACATAACCTAACCCAAACCAACCAAACCTAACCTAACCTAACCCAACCCAAACTATCCTTACCTAACCCAAACCTACCTATTCCAACCTAACCTAACCCAGCCCAACGTATCCTAACAAAAACCAACCTAACATAAATTACCCTAACCCAACCCAGCCCATAGGGTTAATTGGAGAGACATGGGAGAGGCCTTTGCCCTGCAGTGGGTGCAGTAAGGCTGATGATGATGATGATGAACACAACCCAACCTAACCTAACCCAACACAACTTAACCTTACCTAACCTAATTTAACCCAACCCAACCTAACGTAACCTAACCTTACCTAACCCATCCCAACCGAACCCAAACAAACCTTTCCTAACCCAAACCTACCTAAACCAACCTAACCTAACCCAACCCAACTCAACCTAACCCCAACCAAACCTAACCCTACCCAACCTAACTAAATTAACCTTACCTGTCCCAACCCAAACCAACCTTATTTAACCTAGCCTAACCAAACCCAACATAACGTAACCAAACCAAACCTAACCTAACCTAACCTAACCTAACCCAACCTAACCTAACTTAACCCAACCAAGCCTACCCTAACCTAAGCCAACCGAATCCAACCTTACATAACCTAACTGAACCCAAACTAACCTAACATAACCTAACCCAACCAAACCCGCCCAAACCAACGCAACCTGACCCGTCCTAATCCATCCTTACCCAACCTAACCTAACCCAACCCAACCTAACATAACCCAACCCAACACAACTAACCTAGCCTATCGTATCCCAACCCAACATTACCTAACCCATCACTACCCAAACCAACTCAACCTAACCGAACCTAACCCAAAGTTACCTAACCTAACCCAACCCAACTAACCTAACCCAAGCAAACCCAACCAAACCTACATTAACATACCCCAACCCAAGTCAACCCGACCCAACTCGACCTCACCGAACCTAACCTAACTTAACCCAACCTAACCCAATCCAACCTAACTTAACCCAACCCAACCAAACCTAACCTACCCCAACCCAAACTATCCTTACCTAACCAAAACCTACCTCTCCCTACCTAACCTAACCCAGCCCAACCTATCCTAACCCTACCCAACCTTACATAAATTAACCTAACCCAACACAACCCAACCTAACCGAACCCAACTTAACCTAACCCAACCTAACATAACCTAATCGAGCCGAACCCAACCCAACCTAACATAATCCAAACCAACCTAGCCCAACCTAACCTAACCTAACCCAACACAACTTAACCTTACCTAACCCAACACAACTTGACCTAACCTAACGCAACCCAACCTAGCCCAACACAACAAAACTAACACAACCCAACCTAATCCCACCAGACATAACCAAACCTAACCCAACATAACACCACACAACCCAGCATAACCCAACCTAACCCAACATAACCCAACCCAACCTAACCAAAACTAACTTAACCTAACCAAAACTAATCCAAACCAATGCAACCTAACCCAACCTAATCCAACCGAACGCAACATAACCTAACTGAACCTATCCCAACCCAACCCAACCTAATCTAACCCAGCCAAACCTAACCCAACCTAACCTAACCCAAAAAACCTAACATAAATTAACCTTACCTAACACAACCGAAAGCAACCCAACCTAAACCAACCTAACCTAACCCAACCCAACCTAACGTAACCCATTCCAACCGAATCCTACCTAACCCAACCCAACCCAAACCAACCTAACCTAACCCAACCCAAGCTAACCCAACCTAACCTAACCCAACCAAACTGAAATTAACCTAACCCAAACCAACCTAATCGAACGCAACCCTACCTAACACAACACATCACCTTGCCTAACCCAACCTAACCCAACCTAACACCACTTAACCTAACCTAACGCAGCTAAACCTAACCAAACCCAAAAAACCAAACCTACCCCATCCCAACCTAACCTAACCGAAACCAACCTAAGCCTACCCAAGCTAATACAACATAACCCAACGAAACCTAACCTAACCCAACCTAAGCTAACCTAACCCAACATAACCCAATACAATATAACCTAAACTAATTTAATCGAACCCAACCTAACCTAACCTCACCCAACCCAACCCCAACTAACCTTACCTTACCGAAACCTCCATAAACCAACCAAACTTAATCCAACCCAACCTAACCTAACCCAACCCAATCAAACGTAAATTAACCTTACCTAACCCAACCTAACCCAACCCAACCTAATGTAACTCAACCCAACCTAACCTTACCCTAACCTAACCTTAACCTAACCTTACCTAACCCAACCCACACCAACGCAACCTAACCCAACCCATAACAACGTAACCTAACCAAACCCAATCTAATCTAACCCAACCTAAACCCACCCAACCTAACATAACCCAACCTAACCTAACCCAACCCAAGCCAACCCAGCCTAACCTAACCCAGACTAACCTAACCAATCCTAACCAATCCTAACCCAACGTATCCCAACCCAACACAACTTAACCTTACCTACACCAACGTAATCCAACACAAATTAACCTAACCTAATGCAGCCCAACATAACCGAACACAACAAACCTAACCTACGCCATTCCAACCTAACCTAACCCAGACCAACCTAATCCAACCTAACCCAACCTAACAAAACCCAACACAAGCTCGCCTAACCTAACTTAACCCAACCTAACCTAACTCAACCCAACCCAACCTAACCTAACCCAGCCCAACGTATCCTAACAAAAACCAACCTAACATAAATTACCCTAACCCAACCCAGCCCATAGGGTTAATTGGAGAGACATGGGAGAGGCCTTTGCCCTGCAGTGGGTGCAGTAAGGCTGATGATGATGATGATGAACCCAACCCAACCTAACCTAACCCAACCCAATCCAACCCAACTTAAACTAACCCAAATTAGCATAACCTAACCCAACACAACTTAATCTAACCTAACGCAACCCAACCTAGCCCAACACAACAAACCTAACACAACCCAACCCAATCCAACCAAACCTAACCTAATCTAACCTAACCCAATCTAACCCAAACCAACTTAACCTTACCTAACCCAACCCAAAACAATGTAACCTACCCCAACCCAATTAACCTAACCCAAACAACCTTACCCAACCCAACATTACCTAACCTAACCGAACACAACTTAAACTTACCTAACCCAACCTAACCCATCACAACTTAAACTAACCTAACGCAGCAAAACCTAACCAAACCAAAAACCTAACCTAACTCATCCCAACCTAAACTAGCCGAAACTAACCTAAGCATACCCAAACTAATCCAACCTAACCCAACCAAACCTAATCCAACGTAACCCAACATAACCCAAACCAAAGTAACCTAACCTAACCCAACCCAACCTAACCTAATTCAAGCAAACCGAACCTAACCGACATTAACCTAACCCAACCCAAGTCAACCCAACCCAGCTCAGCCTCACCTAACCTAACCTAAATTAACCCAACCTAACCCAACCCAACCTAACCTAACCCTAACAACCAACCTAACCTAACCCAACTTAACCTAACCTAACCCAACCGACCCAAACTTGCTTATCTATCCCAACCTAACCTATCCCAACCTAACCTAACCCAGCCCAACGTATCCTAACAAAAACCAACCTAACATAAATTACCCTAACCCAACCCAGCCCATAGGGTTAATTGGAGAGACATGGGAGAGGCCTTTGCCCTGCAGTGGGTGCAGTAAGGCTGATGATGATGATGATGATGAACCCAACCCAACCTAACCTAACCCAACCCAATCCAACCCAACTTAAACTAACCCAAATTAGCATAACCTAACCCAACACAACTTAATCTAACCTAAGGCAACCCAACCTAGCCCAACACAACAAACCTAACACAACCCAACCCAATCCAACCAAACCTAACCTAATCTAACCTAACCCAATCTAACCCAAACCAACTTAACCTTACCTAACCCAACCCAAAACAATGTAACCTACCCCAACCCCAATTAACCTAACCCAAACAACCTAACCCAACCCAACATTACCTAACCTAACCGAACACAACTTAAACTTACCTAACCCAACCTAACCCATCACAACTTAAACTAACCTAACGCAGCAAAACCTAACCAAACCAAAAACCTAACCTAACCCATCCCAACCTAAACTAGCCGAAACTAACCTAAGCCTACCCAAGCTAATCCAACCTAACCCAACCAAACCTAATCCAACCTAACCCAACATAACCCAAACCAAAGTAACCTAACCTAACCCAACCCAACCTAACCTAATTCAAGCAAACCCAACCTAACCGACATTAACCTAACCCAACCCAAGTCAACCCAACCCAGCTCAGCCTCACCTAACCTAACCTAAATTAACCCAACCTAACCCAACCCAACCTAACCTAACCCTAAACAACCAAACCTAACCTAACCCAACTTAACCTAACCTAACCCAACCCGACCCAAACTCTCCTTATCTATCCCAAATCTACCTATCCCAACCTAACCGACATTAACCTAACACAACCCAAGCCAACCCAACCTAACCCAACCTAACCTAACCTTACGTAACCCAACTCAACACAACCTAGCCTATCCTATCCCAACCCAACATTACCGAACCCATCACTACCCAAACCAACTCAACCTAATCGAACCTAACCCAAAGTTACCTAACCTAACCCATCCCAACTAACCTAACCCAAGCAAACCCAACCAAACCTACATTAATTTACCCCAACCCAAGTCAACCCGACCCAACTCAACCTCACCTAACCTAACCTAACTTAACCCAACCTAACCCAATCCAACCTATCTTGACCCAACCCAACCAAACCAAACCTACCCCAACCCAAACTATCCTTACCTAACCCAAACCTACCTATCCCTACCTAACCTAACCCAGCCCAACCTATCGTAACCCTACCCAACCTTACATAAATTAACCTAACCCAACACAACCCAACCTAACCGAACCCAACTTAACCTAACCCAACCTAACATAACCTAATCGAGCCGAACCCAACCCAACCTAACCTAATCCAAACCAACCTAACCCAACCTAACCTAACCTAACCCAACACAACTTAACCTTACCTAACCCAACACAACTTAACCTAACCTAACGCAACCCAACCTAGCCCAACACAACAAAACTAACACAACCCAACCTAATCCAACCAAACATAACCAAACCTAACCCAACATAACACCACACAACCCAGCATAACCCAACCTAACCCAACATAACCCAACCCAACCTAACCAAAACTAACTTAACCTAACCCAATCTAATCCAAACCAATGCAACCTAACCCAACCTAATCCAACCGAACGCAACATAACCTAACTGAACCTATCCCAACCCAACCCAACCTAATCCAACCCAGCCAAACCTAACCCAACCTAACCTAACCCAAAAAACCTAACATAAATTAACCTTACCTAACACAACCGAAAGCAACCCAACCTAAACCTACCTAACATAACCCAACCCAACCTAACGTAACCCAATCCAAGCGAATCCTACCTAACCGAACCCAACCCAAACCAATCTAACCTAACCCAATCCAAGCTAACCCAACCTAACCTAACCCAACCAAACTAAAATTAACCTAACCCAAACCAACCTAATCGAACGCAACCTTACCTAACACAACACATCACCTTACCTAACCCAACCTAACACCACTTAACCTAACCTAACACAGCTAAACCTAACCAAACCCAAAAAACCAAACCTACCCCATCCCAACCTAACCTAACCGAAACCAACCTAAGCCTACCCAAGCTAATACAACATAACCCAACGAAACCTAACCTAACCCAACCTAAGCTAACCTAACCCAACATAACCCTAAACAATATAACCTAACCTAATTTAATCGAACACAACCTAACCTAACCTCACCCAACCCAACCCCAACTAACCTAACCTTTCCGAAACTTATATAAACCAACCAAACTTAATCCAACCCAACCTAACCTAACCCAACCCAATCAAACATAAATTAACCTTACCTAACCCAACCTAACCCAACCCAACCTAATGTAACTCAACCCAACCTAACCTTACCCTAACCTAACCTTAACCTAACCTTACCTAACCCAACCCAAAACAACGTAACCTACCCCAACCCCAATTAACCTAACCCAAACAACCTAACCCAACCCAACATTACCTAACCTAACCGAACACAACTTAAACTTACCTAACCCAACCTAACCCACCACAACTTAAACTAACCTAACGCATCAAAACCTAACCAAACCAAAAACCTAACCTAACCCTTCCCAACCTAAACTAGCCGAAACTAACCTAAGCCTACCCAAGCTAATCCAACCTAACCCAACCAAACCTAATCCAACCTAACCCAACATAACCCAAACCAAAGTAACCTAACCTAACCCTACCCAACCTAACCTAATTCAAGCGAACCCAACCTAACCGACATTAACCTAACCCAACCCAAGTCAACCCAACCCAGCTCAGCCTCACCTAACCTAACCTAAATTAACCCAACCTAACCCAACCCAACCTAACCTAACCTTAAACAACCAAACCTAACCTAACCCAACTTAACCTAACCTAACCCAACCCGACCCAAACTATGCTTATCTATCCCAAACCTACCTATCCCAACCTAACCTAACCCAGCCCAATGTATTCTAACAAAAATCAACCTAACATATATTACCCTAACCCAACCCAGCCCATAGGGTTAATTGGAGAGACATGGGAGAGGCCTTTGCCTTGCAGTGGGTGCAGTAAGGCTGATGATGATGATGATGAACCCAACCCAACCTAACCTAACCCAACCCAATCCAACCCAACTTAAACTAACCCAAATTAGCATAACCTAACCCAACACAACTTAATCTAACCTAACGCAACCCAACCTAGCCAACCACAACAAACCTAACACAACCCAACCCAATCCAACCAAACCTAACCTAATCTAACCTAACCCAATCTAACCCAAACCAACTTATACTTACCTAACCCAACCCAAAACAACGTAACCTACCCCAACCCCAATTAACCTAACCCAAACAACCTAACCCAACCCAACATTACCTAACCTAACCGAACACAACTTAAACTTACCTAACCCAACCTAACCCATCACAACTTAAACTAACCTAACGCAGCAAAACCTAACCAAACCAAAAACCTAACCTAACCCATCCGAACCTAAACTAGCCGAAACTAACCTAAGCCTACCCAAGCTAATCCAACCTAACCCAACATAACCCAAACCAAAGTAACCTAACCTAACCCAACCCAACCTAACCTAATTCAAGCAAACCCAACCTAACCGACATTAACCTAACCCAACCCAAGTCAACCCAACCCAGCTCAGCCTCACCTAACCTAACCTAAATTAACCCAACCTAACCCAACCCAACCTGACCTAACCCTAAACAACCCAACCTAACCTAACCCTAAACAACCAAACCTAACCTAACCCAACTTAACCTAACCTAACCCAACCCGACCCAAAATATGCTTATCTATCCCAAACCTACCTATCCCAACCTAACCTAACCCAGCCCAATGTATCCTAACAAAATCCAACCTAACATAAATTACCCTAACCCAACCCAGCCCATAGGGTTAATTGGAGAGACATGGGAGAGGCCTTTGCCCAACTTAAACTAACCCAAATTAGCATAACCTAACCCAACACAACTTAATCTAACCTAACGCAACCCAACCTAGCCCAACACAACAAACCTAACACAACCCTACCCAATCCAACCAAACCTAACCTAATCTAACCTAACCCAATCTAACCCAATCCAACTTAACCTTACCTAACCCAACCCAAAACAACGTAACCTACCCCAACCCCAATTAACCTAACCCAAACAACCTAACCCAAACAACCTAACCCAACCCAACATTCACTAACCTAACCGAACACAACTTGAACTTACCTAACCCAACCTAACCCATCACAACTTAAACTAACCTAACGCAGCAAAACCTAACCAAACCAAAAACCTAACCCATCCCAACCTAAACTAGCCGAAACTAACCTAAGCCTACCCAAGCTAATCCAACCTAACCCGACCAAACCTAATCCAGCCTAACCCAACATAACCCAAACCAAAGTAACCTAACCTAACCCAACCCAACCTAACCTAATTCAAGCAAACCCAACCTAACCGACATTAACCTAACCCAACCCAAGTCAACCCAACCCAGCTCAGCCTCACCTAACCTAACCTAAATTAACCCAACCTAACCCAACCCAACCTAACCTAACCCTAAACAACCAAACCTAACCTAACCCAACTTAACCTAACCTAACCCAACCCGACCCAAACTATCCTTATCTATCCCAAATCTACCTATCGCAAACTAACCGACATTAACCTAACTCAACCCAAGCCAACCCAACCTAACCCAACCTAACCTAACCTTGCATAACCCAACTCAACACAACCTAGCCCATCCTATCCCAACCCAACATTACCTAACCCATCACTACCCAAACCAACTCAACCTAACCGAACCTAACCCAAAGTTACCTAACCTAACCCAACTAACCTAACCCAAGCAAACCCAACCAAACCTACATTAATTTACCCCAACCCAAGTCAACCCGACCCAACTCAACCTCACCTAACCTAACCTAACTTAACCCAACCTAACCCAATCCAACCTAACTTGACCCAACCCAACCAAACCTAACCTACCCCAACCCAAACTATCCTTACCTAACCCAAACCTACCTATCCCTACCTAACCTAACCCAGCCCAACCTATCCTAACCCTACCCAACCTTACATAAATTAACCTAACCCAACAAAACCCAACCTAACCGAACCCAACTTAACCTAACCCAACCTAACATAACCTAATCGAGCCGAACCCAACCCAACCTAACCTAATCCAAACCAACCTAACCCAACCTAACCCAACCTAACCTAACCTAACCCAACACAACTTAACCTTACCTAACCCAACACAACTTAACCTAACCTAACGCAACCTAACCTAGCCCAACACAACAAAACTAACACAACCCAACCTAATCCAACCAAACATAACCAAACCTAACCCAACATAACACCACACAACCCAGCATAACCCAACCTAACCCAACATAACCCAACCCAACCTAACCAAAACTGACTTAACCTAACCCAAACTAATCCAAACCAATGCAACCTAACCCAACCTAATCCATCCGAACGCAACATAACCTAACTGAACCTATCCCAACTCAACCCAACCTAATAAAACCCAGCCAAACCTAACCCAACCTAACCTAACCCAAAAAACCTAACATAAATTAACCTTACCTAACACAACCGAAAGCAACCCAACCTAAACCAACCTAACATAACCCAACCCAACCTAACGTAACCCAATCCAAGCGAATCCTACCTAACCCAACCCAACCCAAACCAATCTAACCTAACCCAATCCAAGCTAACCCAAGCTAACCTAACCCAACCAAACTAAAATTAACCTAACCCAAACCAACCTAATCGAACGCAACCTTACCTAACACAACACATCACCTTACCTAACCCAACCTAACCCAACCTAACACCACTTAACCTAACCTAACGCAGCTAAATCTAACCAAACCAAAAAAACCAAACCTACCCCATCCCAACCTAACCTAACCGAAACCAACCTAAGCCTACCCAAGCTAATACAACATAACCCAACGAAACCTAACCTAACCCAGCCTAAGCTAACCGAACCCAACATAACCCAATACAATATAACCTAACCTAATTTAATCGAACACAACCTAACCTAACCTCACCCAACCCAATCAAACGTAAATTAACCTTACCTAACCCAACCTAACCCAACCCAACCTAATGTAACTCAACCCAACCTAACCTTACGCTAACCTAACCTTACTCTAACCTAACCTTAACCTCACCTTACCTAACCCAACCCACACCAAAGAAACCTAACCCAACCCATAACAACGTAACCTAACCAAACCCAATCTAATCTAACCCAACTTAAACCCACCCAACCTTACCTAACATAACACAACCTAACCTAACCCAACACAAGCCAATCCAACCTAACCTAACCCAGAATAACCTAACCAAACCTAACCCATCCTAACCCAACCTATCCCAAACCAACACAACTTAACCTTACCTAACCCACGTAATCCAACACAAATTAACCTAACCTAATGCAGCCCAACATAACCGAACACAACAAACCTAACCTACGCCATCTCAACTAACCTAACCCAAACCAAACTAATCCAACCTAACCCTACCTAACAAAACCCAACACAAGCTCGCCTAACCTAACTTAACCCAACCTAACCTAACTCAACCCAACCCAGCCTAACCTAATCGAAACCAACCTAACCATACCTAACATAATCCAACCCTTCTTATCCCAACATAACCCAACCTATCCTAACCCAATCAAACCTAACGTAACCTAACCTTACCTAACCCAACCCAAACCAACCAAACTTAACCCAACCCAGCCTAACCTAACCCAACCCAAATTTAATCTAATCCCAACCCAACCTAACAAAACCATACTAACCTAACCCAACCCAATCCAACAAAACCTAACCTAACCCAGACTAACCTAACCAAACCTAACCCAGCCTGACCAAACATAACCTAACGTTACCTAACTTAACCAAACCAAACCCAGCCTTACCCAACAGAACATAACCTAACCAAACCCAACCTAACCCAAACCAACTCAACCTGAGCTAACCGAACCTATCTTAGCCCAACCTAACCTAACAAAGCATAACCCAACCCAACCCAGCCTAACATAACCTATTCCAACCCAACCCCACCTTACATAACCTAACTGAACCCAAACTAACCTAACCTTACCCAACCCAACCTAATCCAAACCAACGCACCCTACCCCAGCCTAATCCAACCTTACCTAACCCATCCTGACCAAACCCCACATCACCTATCGTAAATTTACCTTACCTAACACAACCCAAACCAACCCAACCTAACATAACCTTATATAACCCAACCCAACACAACCTAACCTAGCCTATCCTATCCCAACCCAAACCTACTCAACCTAACCGAACCTAACCCAAAGTTACCTAACCTAACCCAACCCAACTAACCTAATTCAAGCAAACCCAACCTAACCTACATTAACCTAACCCAACCCAAATCAACCCGACCAAACTCAGCCTCACCAAACCTAACCTAACTTAACCCAAACTAACCCAACACAACCTAACCTAACCCAAACCAATCAAACCTAACCTAACCTCACCCAACCCAACCCAAATTAACCTTACCTAACCCAAACCTCCCTAAACCATCCAAACCTAATCCAACCCAACCTAAATTAACCCAACCCAACCAAACGTAAATTAACCTTACCTAACACAAAATAACCTAATGTAACCCAACCCAATTGAACCCAAACCAATCCTACCAAACCCAACCCAACCCAACCTAACCTAACCTAACATAACCCAACCCAACTTACCCAAACCCAACCTAACCCAAACCAAGCTAACCTAACACAATCCAACCTAATCCAACCCAACCTAACATAACTTAACCCAACAAAACTAACCCAACACAAGTTAACCTACCTAACGCAGCCCAAACTAACCCAACAGAACAAACCTAACCTACCCCATCCCAACCTAACCTAACCTAAACCAACCTAAGCCAACCGAACCCAACCAAACCCAACCCAACCTAACCCAAAATAACAAAACCCAACTCAACCTCACCTAACCTACCCTAACTTAACCCAACCTAACTTAACCTCACCTAACTCAACTCAAGCCAACCTAACCTAATCAACCTAACCCAACCCAACAAAACCTAACCTAACCCATCCCATATTAACTCAACCCAACCTTATCTACCCTAATGTAACCCAACCGAACTCAAGCCAACCTAACCTACATTAACCTTACCCAACCCAAGTCAACCCGACCCAACCGAACCCAAACTATCCTTACCAAACCCAAACCTACCTATTCCAACATAACCTAACCCAAGCCAACCAAACCTAACCTAACCTAACCCAACCCAAACTATCCTTACCTAACCCAAACCTACCAATTCCAACCTAACCTAACCCAGCCCAACGAATCCTAAAAACCAACCTAACATAAATTACCCTAACCCAACCCAGCCCATAGGGTTAATTGGAGAGACATGGGAGAGGCCTTTGCCCTGCAGTGGGTGCAGTAAGGCTGATGATGATGATGATGAACCCAACCCAACCTAACCTAACCCAACCCAATCCAACCCAACTTAAACTAACCCAAATTAGCATAACCTAACCCACCACAACTTAATCTAACCTAAGGCAACCCAACCTAGCCCAACACAACAAACCTAACACAACCCAACCCAATCCAACCAAACCTAACCTAATCTAACCTAACCCAATCTAACCCAAACCAACTTAACCTTACCTAACCCAACCCAAAACAATGTAACCTACACCAACCCCAATTAACCTAACCCAAACAACCTAACCCAACCCAACATTACCTAACCTAACCGAACACAACTTAAACTTACCTAACCCAACCTAACCCATCACAACTTAAACTAACCTAACGCAGCAAAACCTAACCAAACCAAAAACCTAACCTAACCCATCCCAACCTAAACTAGCCGAAACTAACCTAAGCCTACCCAAGCTAATCCAACCTAACCCAACCAAACCTAATCCAACCTAACCCAACATAACCCAAACCAAAGTAATCTAACCTAACCCAACCCAACCTAACCTAATTCAAGCAAACCCAACCTAACCGACATTAACCTAACCCAACCCAAGTCAACCCAACCCAGCTCAGCCTCACCTAACCTAACCTAAATTAACCCAACCTAACCCAACCCAACCTAACCTAACCCTAAACAACCAAACCTAACCTAACCCAACTTAACCTAACCTAACCCAACCCGACCCAAACTATCCTTATCCCAAATCTACCTATCCCAACCTAACCGACATTAACCTAACACAACCCAAGCCAACCCAACCTAACCCAACCTAACCGAACCTTACATAACCCAACTCAACACAACCTAGCCTATCCTATCCCAACCCAACATTACCTAACCCATCACTACCCAAACCAACTCAACCTAACCGAACCTAACCCAAAGTTACCTAACCTAACCCATCCCAACTAACCTAACCCAAGCAAACCCAACCAAACCTACATTAATTTACCCCAACCCAAGTCAACCCGACCCAACTCAACCTCACCTAACCTAACCTAACTTAACCCAACCTAACCCAATCCAACCTAACTTGACCCAACCCAACCAAACCAAACCTACCCCAACCCAAACTATCCTTACCTAACCCAAACCTACCTATCCCTACCTAACCTAACCCAGCCCAACCTATCGTAACCCTACCCAACCTTACATAAATTAACCTAACCCAACACAACCCAACCTAACCGAACCCAACTTAACCTAACCCAACCTAACATAACCTAATCGAGCCGAACCCAACCCAACCTAACCTAATCCAAACCAACCTAACCCAACCTAACCTAACCTAACCCAACACAACTTAACCTTACCTAACCCAACACAACTTAACCTAACCTAACGCAACCCAACCTAGCCCAACACAACAAAACTAACACAACCCAACCTAATCCAACCAAACATAACCGAACCTAACCCAACATAACACCACACAACCCGGCATAACCCAACCTAACCAAACATAACCCAACCCAACCTAACCAAAACTAACTTAACCTAACCCAAACTAATCCAAACCAATGCAACCTAACCCAACCTAATCCAACCGAACGCAACATAACCTAACTAAACCTATCCCAACCCAACCTAATCCAACCCAGCCAAACCTAACCCAACCTAACCTAACCCAAAAAACCTAACATAAATTAACCTTACCTAACACAACCGAAAGCAACCCAACCTAAACCAACCTAACCTATCCCAACCTAACCTAACCCAGCCCAACGTATCCTAACAAAAACCAACCTAACATAAATTACCCTAACCCAACCCAGCCCATAGGGTTAATTGGAGAGACATGGGAGAGGCCTTTGCCCTGCAGTGGGTGCAGTAAGGCTGATGATGATGATGATGATGAACCCAACCCAACCTAACCTAACCCAACCCAATCCAACCCAACTTAAACTAACCCAAATTAGCATAACCTAACCCAACACAACTTAATCTAACCTAAGGCAACCCAACCTAGCCCAACACAACAAACCTAACACAACCCAACCCAATCCAACCAAACCTAACCTAATCTAACCTAACCCAATCTAACCCAAACCAACTTAACCTTACCTAACCCAACCCAAAACAATGTAACCTACCCCAACCCCAATTAACCTAACCCAAACAACCTAACCCAACCCAACATTACCTAACCTAACCGAACACAACTTAAACTTACCTAACCCAACCTAACCCATCACAACTTAAACTAACCTAACGCAGCAAAACCTAACCAAACCAAAAACCTAACCTAACCCATCCCAACCTAAACTAGCCGAAACTAACCTAAGCCTACCCAAGCTAATCCAACCTAACCCAACCAAACCTAATCCAACCTAACCCAACATAACCCAAACCAAAGTAACCTAACCTAACCCAACCCAACCTAACCTAATTCAAGCAAACCCAACCTAACCGACATTAACCTAACCCAACCCAAGTCAACCCAACCCAGCTCAGCCTCACCTAACCTAACCTAAATTAACCCAACCTAACCCAACCCAACCTAACCTAACCCTAAACAACCAAACCTAACCTAACCCAACTTAACCTAACCTAACCCAACCCGACCCAAACTCTCCTTATCTATCCCAAATCTACCTATCCCAACCTAACCGACATTAACCTAACACAACCCAAGCCAACCCAACCTAACCCAACCTAACCTAACCTTACGTAACCCAACTCAACACAACCTAGCCTATCCTATCCCAACCCAACATTACCGAACCCATCACTACCCAAACCAACTCAACCTAATCGAACCTAACCCAAAGTTACCTAACCTAACCCATCCCAACTAACCTAACCCAAGCAAACCCAACCAAACCTACATTAATTTACCCCAACCCAAGTCAACCCGACCCAACTCAACCTCACCTAACCTAACCTAACTTAACCCAACCTAACCCAATCCAACCTATCTTGACCCAACCCAACCAAACCAAACCTACCCCAACCCAAACTATCCTTACCTAACCCAAACCTACCTATCCCTACCTAACCTAACCCAGCCCAACCT
The DNA here is from genome assembly GCA_030143305.2 of Amblyomma americanum. Classification (NCBI taxonomy): domain Eukaryota; kingdom Metazoa; phylum Arthropoda; class Arachnida; order Ixodida; family Ixodidae; genus Amblyomma; species Amblyomma americanum. The sequence continues at coordinate 52,516 of JARKHS020015357.1, forward strand.
ATCGTAACCCTACCCAACCTTACATAAATTAACCTAACCCAACACAACCCAACCTAACCGAACCCAACTTAACCTAACCCAACCTAACATAACCTAATCGAGCCGAACCCAACCCAACCTAACCTAATCCAAACCAACCTAACCCAACCTAACCTAACCTAACCCAACACAACTTAACCTTACCTAACCCAACACAACTTAACCTAACCTAACGCAACCCAACCTAGCCCAACACAACAAAACTAACACAACCCAACCTAATCCAACCAAACATAACCAAACCTAACCCAACATAACACCACACAACCCAGCATAACCCAACCTAACCCAACATAACCCAACCCAACCTAACCAAAACTAACTTAACCTAACCCAATCTAATCCAAACCAATGCAACCTAACCCAACCTAATCCAACCGAACGCAACATAACCTAACTGAACCTATCCCAACCCAACCCAACCTAATCCAACCCAGCCAAACCTAACCCAACCTAACCTAACCCAAAAAACCTAACATAAATTAACCTTACCTAACACAACCGAAAGCAACCCAACCTAAACCTACCTAACATAACCCAACCCAACCTAACGTAACCCAATCCAAGCGAATCCTACCTAACCGAACCCAACCCAAACCAATCTAACCTAACCCAATCCAAGCTAACCCAACCTAACCTAACCCAACCAAACTAAAATTAACCTAACCCAAACCAACCTAATCGAACGCAACCTTACCTAACACAACACATCACCTTACCTAACCCAACCTAACACCACTTAACCTAACCTAACACAGCTAAACCTAACCAAACCCAAAAAACCAAACCTACCCCATCCCAACCTAACCTAACCGAAACCAACCTAAGCCTACCCAAGCTAATACAACATAACCCAACGAAACCTAACCTAACCCAACCTAAGCTAACCTAACCCAACATAACCCTAAACAATATAACCTAACCTAATTTAATCGAACACAACCTAACCTAACCTCACCCAACCCAACCCCAACTAACCTAACCTTTCCGAAACTTATATAAACCAACCAAACTTAATCCAACCCAACCTAACCTAACCCAACCCAATCAAACATAAATTAACCTTACCTAACCCAACCTAACCCAACCCAACCTAATGTAACTCAACCCAACCTAACCTTACCCTAACCTAACCTTTACCTAACCTTACCTAACCCAACCCAAAACAACGTAACCTACCCCAACCCCAATTAACCTAACCCAAACAACCTAACCCAACCCAACATTACCTAACCTAACCGAACACAACTTAAACTTACCTAACCCAACCTAACCCACCACAACTTAAACTAACCTAACGCATCAAAACCTAACCAAACCAAAAACCTAACCTAACCCTTCCCAACCTAAACTAGCCGAAACTAACCTAAGCCTACCCAAGCTAATCCAACCTAACCCAACCAAACCTAATCCAACCTAACCCAACATAACCCAAACCAAAGTAACCTAACCTAACCCTACCCAACCTAACCTAATTCAAGCGAACCCAACCTAACCGACATTAACCTAACCCAACCCAAGTCAACCCAACCCAGCTCAGCCTCACCTAACCTAACCTAAATTAACCCAACCTAACCCAACCCAACCTAACCTAACCTTAAACAACCAAACCTAACCTAACCCAACTTAACCTAACCTAACCCAACCCGACCCAAACTATGCTTATCTATCCCAAACCTACCTATCCCAACCTAACCTAACCCAGCCCAATGTATTCTAACAAAAATCAACCTAACATATATTACCCTAACCCAACCCAGCCCATAGGGTTAATTGGAGAGACATGGGAGAGGCCTTTGCCTTGCAGTGGGTGCAGTAAGGCTGATGATGATGATGATGAACCCAACCCAACCTAACCTAACCCAACCCAATCCAACCCAACTTAAACTAACCCAAATTAGCATAACCTAACCCAACACAACTTAATCTAACCTAACGCAACCCAACCTAGCCAACCACAACAAACCTAACACAACCCAACCCAATCCAACCAAACCTAACCTAATCTAACCTAACCCAATCTAACCCAAACCAACTTATACTTACCTAACCCAACCCAAAACAACGTAACCTACCCCAACCCCAATTAACCTAACCCAAACAACCTAACCCAACCCAACATTACCTAACCTAACCGAACACAACTTAAACTTACCTAACCCAACCTAACCCATCACAACTTAAACTAACCTAACGCAGCAAAACCTAACCAAACCAAAAACCTAACCTAACCCATCCGAACCTAAACTAGCCGAAACTAACCTAAGCCTACCCAAGCTAATCCAACCTAACCCAACATAACCCAAACCAAAGTAACCTAACCTAACCCAACCCAACCTAACCTAATTCAAGCAAACCCAACCTAACCGACATTAACCTAACCCAACCCAAGTCAACCCAACCCAGCTCAGCCTCACCTAACCTAACCTAAATTAACCCAACCTAACCCAACCCAACCTGACCTAACCCTAAACAACCCAACCTAACCTAACCCTAAACAACCAAACCTAACCTAACCCAACTTAACCTAACCTAACCCAACCCGACCCAAAATATGCTTATCTATCCCAAACCTACCTATCCCAACCTAACCTAACCCAGCCCAATGTATCCTAACAAAATCCAACCTAACATAAATTACCCTAACCCAACCCAGCCCATAGGGTTAATTGGAGAGACATGGGAGAGGCCTTTGCCCAACTTAAACTAACCCAAATTAGCATAACCTAACCCAACACAACTTAATCTAACCTAACGCAACCCAACCTAGCCCAACACAACAAACCTAACACAACCCTACCCAATCCAACCAAACCTAACCTAATCTAACCTAACCCAATCTAACCCAATCCAACTTAACCTTACCTAACCCAACCCAAAACAACGTAACCTACCCCAACCCCAATTAACCTAACCCAAACAACCTAACCCAAACAACCTAACCCAACCCAACATTCACTAACCTAACCGAACACAACTTGAACTTACCTAACCCAACCTAACCCATCACAACTTAAACTAACCTAACGCAGCAAAACCTAACCAAACCAAAAACCTAACCCATCCCAACCTAAACTAGCCGAAACTAACCTAAGCCTACCCAAGCTAATCCAACCTAACCCGACCAAACCTAATCCAGCCTAACCCAACATAACCCAAACCAAAGTAACCTAACCTAACCCAACCCAACCTAACCTAATTCAAGCAAACCCAACCTAACCGACATTAACCTAACCCAACCCAAGTCAACCCAACCCAGCTCAGCCTCACCTAACCTAACCTAAATTAACCCAACCTAACCCAACCCAACCTAACCTAACCCTAAACAACCAAACCTAACCTAACCCAACTTAACCTAACCTAACCCAACCCGACCCAAACTATCCTTATCTATCCCAAATCTACCTATCGCAAACTAACCGACATTAACCTAACTCAACCCAAGCCAACCCAACCTAACCCAACCTAACCTAACCTTGCATAACCCAACTCAACACAACCTAGCCCATCCTATCCCAACCCAACATTACCTAACCCATCACTACCCAAACCAACTCAACCTAACCGAACCTAACCCAAAGTTACCTAACCTAACCCAACTAACCTAACCCAAGCAAACCCAACCAAACCTACATTAATTTACCCCAACCCAAGTCAACCCGACCCAACTCAACCTCACCTAACCTAACCTAACTTAACCCAACCTAACCCAATCCAACCTAACTTGACCCAACCCAACCAAACCTAACCTACCCCAACCCAAACTATCCTTACCTAACCCAAACCTACCTATCCCTACCTAACCTAACCCAGCCCAACCTATCCTAACCCTACCCAACCTTACATAAATTAACCTAACCCAACAAAACCCAACCTAACCGAACCCAACTTAACCTAACCCAACCTAACATAACCTAATCGAGCCGAACCCAACCCAACCTAACCTAATCCAAACCAACCTAACCCAACCTAACCCAACCTAACCTAACCTAACCCAACACAACTTAACCTTACCTAACCCAACACAACTTAACCTAACCTAACGCAACCTAACCTAGCCCAACACAACAAAACTAACACAACCCAACCTAATCCAACCAAACATAACCAAACCTAACCCAACATAACACCACACAACCCAGCATAACCCAACCTAACCCAACATAACCCAACCCAACCTAACCAAAACTGACTTAACCTAACCCAAACTAATCCAAACCAATGCAACCTAACCCAACCTAATCCATCCGAACGCAACATAACCTAACTGAACCTATCCCAACTCAACCCAACCTAATAAAACCCAGCCAAACCTAACCCAACCTAACCTAACCCAAAAAACCTAACATAAATTAACCTTACCTAACACAACCGAAAGCAACCCAACCTAAACCAACCTAACATAACCCAACCCAACCTAACGTAACCCAATCCAAGCGAATCCTACCTAACCCAACCCAACCCAAACCAATCTAACCTAACCCAATCCAAGCTAACCCAAGCTAACCTAACCCAACCAAACTAAAATTAACCTAACCCAAACCAACCTAATCGAACGCAACCTTACCTAACACAACACATCACCTTACCTAACCCAACCTAACCCAACCTAACACCACTTAACCTAACCTAACGCAGCTAAATCTAACCAAACCAAAAAAACCAAACCTACCCCATCCCAACCTAACCTAACCGAAACCAACCTAAGCCTACCCAAGCTAATACAACATAACCCAACGAAACCTAACCTAACCCAGCCTAAGCTAACCGAACCCAACATAACCCAATACAATATAACCTAACCTAATTTAATCGAACACAACCTAACCTAACCTCACCCAACCCAATCAAACGTAAATTAACCTTACCTAACCCAACCTAACCCAACCCAACCTAATGTAACTCAACCCAACCTAACCTTACGCTAACCTAACCTTACTCTAACCTAACCTTAACCTCACCTTACCTAACCCAACCCACACCAAAGAAACCTAACCCAACCCATAACAACGTAACCTAACCAAACCCAATCTAATCTAACCCAACTTAAACCCACCCAACCTTACCTAACATAACACAACCTAACCTAACCCAACACAAGCCAATCCAACCTAACCTAACCCAGAATAACCTAACCAAACCTAACCCATCCTAACCCAACCTATCCCAAACCAACACAACTTAACCTTACCTAACCCACGTAATCCAACACAAATTAACCTAACCTAATGCAGCCCAACATAACCGAACACAACAAACCTAACCTACGCCATCTCAACTAACCTAACCCAAACCAAACTAATCCAACCTAACCCTACCTAACAAAACCCAACACAAGCTCGCCTAACCTAACTTAACCCAACCTAACCTAACTCAACCCAACCCAGCCTAACCTAATCGAAACCAACCTAACCATACCTAACATAATCCAACCCTTCTTATCCCAACATAACCCAACCTATCCTAACCCAATCAAACCTAACGTAACCTAACCTTACCTAACCCAACCCAAACCAACCAAACTTAACCCAACCCAGCCTAACCTAACCCAACCCAAATTTAATCTAATCCCAACCCAACCTAACAAAACCATACTAACCTAACCCAACCCAATCCAACAAAACCTAACCTAACCCAGACTAACCTAACCAAACCTAACCCAGCCTGACCAAACATAACCTAACGTTACCTAACTTAACCAAACCAAACCCAGCCTTACCCAACAGAACATAACCTAACCAAACCCAACCTAACCAAAACCAACTCAACCTGAGCTAACCGAACCTATCTTAGCCCAACCTAACCTAACAAAGCATAACCCAACCCAACCCAGCCTAACATAACCTATTCCAACCCAACCCCACCTTACATAACCTAACTGAACCCAAACTAACCTAACCTTACCCAACCCAACCTAATCCAAACCAACGCACCCTACCCCAGCCTAATCCAACCTTACCTAACCCATCCTGACCAAACCCCACATCACCTATCGTAAATTTACCTTACCTAACACAACCCAAACCAACCCAACCTAACATAACCTTATATAACCCAACCCAACACAACCTAACCTAGCCTATCCTATCCCAACCCAAACCTACTCAACCTAACCGAACCTAACCCAAAGTTACCTAACCTAACCCAACCCAACTAACCTAATTCAAGCAAACCCAACCTAACCTACATTAACCTAACCCAACCCAAATCAACCCGACCAAACTCAGCCTCACCAAACCTAACCTAACTTAACCCAAACTAACCCAACACAACCTAACCTAACCCAAACCAATCAAACCTAACCTAACCTCACCCAACCCAACCCAAATTAACCTTACCTAACCCAAACCTCCCTAAACCATCCAAACCTAATCCAACCCAACCTAAATTAACCCAACCCAACCAAACGTAAATTAACCTTACCTAACACAAAATAACCTAATGTAACCCAACCCAATTGAACCCAAACCAATCCTACCAAACCCAACCCAACCCAACCTAACCTAACCTAACATAACCCAACCCAACTTACCCAAACCCAACCTAACCCAAACCAAGCTAACCTAACACAATCCAACCTAATCCAACCCAACCTAACATAACTTAACCCAACAAAACTAACCCAACACAAGTTAACCTACCTAACGCAGCCCAAACTAACCCAACAGAACAAACCTAACCTACCCCATCCCAACCTAACCTAACCTAAACCAACCTAAGCCAACCGAACCCAACCAAACCCAAAACAACCTAACCCAAAATAACAAAACCCAACTCAACCTCACCTAACCTACCCTAACTTAACCCAACCTAACTTAACCTCACCTAACTCAACTCAAGCCAACCTAACCTAATCAACCTAACCCAACCCAACAAAACCTAACCTAACCCATCCCATATTAACTCAACCCAACCTTATCTACCCTAATGTAACCCAACCGAACTCAAGCCAACCTAACCTACATTAACCTTACCCAACCCAAGTCAACCCGACCCAACCGAACCCAAACTATCCTTACCAAACCCAAACCTACCTATTCCAACATAACCTAACCCAAGCCAACCAAACCTAACCTAACCTAACCCAACCCAAACTATCCTTACCTAACCCAAACCTACCAATTCCAACCTAACCTAACCCAGCCCAACGAATCCTAAAAACCAACCTAACATAAATTACCCTAACCCAACCCAGCCCATAGGGTTAATTGGAGAGACATGGGAGAGGCCTTTGCCCTGCAGTGGGTGCAGTAAGGCTGATGATGATGATGATGAACCCAACCCAACCTAACCTAACCCAACCCAATCCAACCCAACTTAAACTAACCCAAATTAGCATAACCTAACCCACCACAACTTAATCTAACCTAAGGCAACCCAACCTAGCCCAACACAACAAACCTAACACAACCCAACCCAATCCAACCAAACCTAACCTAATCTAACCTAACCCAATCTAACCCAAACCAACTTAACCTTACCTAACCCAACCCAAAACAATGTAACCTACACCAACCCCAATTAACCTAACCCAAACAACCTAACCCAACCCAACATTACCTAACCTAACCGAACACAACTTAAACTTACCTAACCCAACCTAACCCATCACAACTTAAACTAACCTAACGCAGCAAAACCTAACCAAACCAAAAACCTAACCTAACCCATCCCAACCTAAACTAGCCGAAACTAACCTAAGCCTACCCAAGCTAATCCAACCTAACCCAACCAAACCTAATCCAACCTAACCCAACATAACCCAAACCAAAGTAATCTAACCTAACCCAACCCAACCTAACCTAATTCAAGCAAACCCAACCTAACCGACATTAACCTAACCCAACCCAAGTCAACCCAACCCAGCTCAGCCTCACCTAACCTAACCTAAATTAACCCAACCTAACCCAACCCAACCTAACCTAACCCTAAACAACCAAACCTAACCTAACCCAACTTAACCTAACCTAACCCAACCCGACCCAAACTATCCTTATCCCAAATCTACCTATCCCAACCTAACCGACATTAACCTAACACAACCCAAGCCAACCCAACCTAACCCAACCTAACCGAACCTTACATAACCCAACTCAACACAACCTAGCCTATCCTATCCCAACCCAACATTACCTAACCCATCACTACCCAAACCAACTCAACCTAACCGAACCTAACCCAAAGTTACCTAACCTAACCCATCCCAACTAACCTAACCCAAGCAAACCCAACCAAACCTACATTAATTTACCCCAACCCAAGTCAACCCGACCCAACTCAACCTCACCTAACCTAACCTAACTTAACCCAACCTAACCCAATCCAACCTAACTTGACCCAACCCAACCAAACCAAACCTACCCCAACCCAAACTATCCTTACCTAACCCAAACCTACCTATCCCTACCTAACCTAACCCAGCCCAACCTATCGTAACCCTACCCAACCTTACATAAATTAACCTAACCCAACACAACCCAACCTAACCGAACCCAACTTAACCTAACCCAACCTAACATAACCTAATCGAGCCGAACCCAACCCAACCTAACCTAATCCAAACCAACCTAACCCAACCTAACCTAACCTAACCCAACACAACTTAACCTTACCTAACCCAACACAACTTAACCTAACCTAACGCAACCCAACCTAGCCCAACACAACAAAACTAACACAACCCAACCTAATCCAACCAAACATAACCGAACCTAACCCAACATAACACCACACAACCCGGCATAACCCAACCTAACCAAACATAACCCAACCCAACCTAACCAAAACTAACTTAACCTAACCCAAACTAATCCAAACCAATGCAACCTAACCCAACCTAATCCAACCGAACGCAACATAACCTAACTGAACCTATCCCAACCCAACCTAATCCAACCCAGCCAAACCTAACCCAACCTAACCTAACCCAAAAAACCTAACATAAATTAACCTTACCTAACACAACCGAAAGCAACCCAACCTAAACCAACCTAACCTAACCCAACCCAACCTAACGTAACCCAATCCAACCGAATCCTACCTACCCCAACCCAACCCAAACCAATCTAACCTAACCCAATCCAAGCTAACCCAACCTAACCTAACCCAACCAAACTAAAATTAACCTAACCCAAACCAACCTAATCGAACGCAACCTTACCTAACACAACACATCACCCTACCTAACCCAACCTAACCCAACCTAACACCACTTAACCTGACCTAACGCAGCTAAACCTAACCAAACCCAAAAAACCAAACCTACCCCATCCCAACCTAACCTAACCGAATCCAACCTAAGCCTACCCAAGCTAATACAACATAACCCAACGAAACCTAACCTAACCCAACCTAAGCTAACCTAACCCAACATAACCCAATACAATATAACCTAACCTAATTTAATCGAACACAACCTAACCTAACCTCACCCAACCCAACCCCAACTAACCTAACCTTACCGAAACTTCCATAAACCAACCAAACTTAATCCAACCCAACCTAACCTAACCCAACCCAATCAAACGTAAATTAACCTTACCTAACCCAACCTAACCCAACCCAACCTAATGTAACTCAACCCAGCCTAACCTTACGCTAACCTAACCTTACTCTAACCTAACCTTAACCTAACCTTACCTAACCCAACCCACACCAAAGAAACCTAACCCAACCCATAACAACGTAACCTAACCAAACCCAATCTAATCTAACCCAACCTAAACCCACCCAACCTAACCTAACATAACCCAACCTAACCTAACCCAACCCAAGCCAATCCAACCTAACCTAACCCAGAATAACCTAACCAAACCTAACCCATTTTAACCCAACCTATCCCAACCCAACACAACTTAACCTTACCTAACCCACGTAATCCAACACAAATTAACCTAACCTAATGCAGCCCAACATAACCGAACACAACAAACCTAACCTACGCCATCTCAACTAACCTAACCCAAACCAACCTAATCCAACCTAACCCAACCTAACAAAACCCAACACAAGCTCGCCTAACCTAACTTAACCCAACCTAACCTAACTCAACCTAACCCAGCCTAACCTAATTGAAACCAACCTAACCTTACCTAACATAACCCAACCCTTCTTATTCCAACATAACCCAACCTATCCTAACCCAACCAAACCTAACGTAACCTAACCTTACCTAACCCAACCCAAACCAACCAAACTTAACCCAACCCAAATTTAATCTAATCCCAACCCAACCTAACAAAACCATACTAACCTAACCCAACCCAAGCCAACAAAACCTAACCTAACCCATACTAACCTAACCAAACCTAACCCAGCCTGACCAAACATAACCTAACGTTACCTAACTTAACTAAACCAAACCCAGCCTTACCCAACAAAACATAACCTAACCAAACCCAACCTAACCCAAACCAACTCAACCTGAGCTAACCGAACCTATCTTAGCCCAACCTAACGTAACAAAACATAACCCAACCCAGCCTAACATAACCTATTCCAACCCAACCCCACCTTACATAACCTAACTGAACCCAAACTAACCTAACCTTACCCAACCCAACCTAATCCAAACAAACGCACCCTACCCCAGCCTAATCCAACCTTACCTAACCCATCCTGACCAAACCCCACATCACCTATCGTAAATTTACCTTACCTAACACAACCCAAACCAACCCAACCTAACATAACCTTATATAACCCAACCCAACACAACCTAACCTAGCCTATCCTATCCCAACCCAAACCTACTCAACCTAACCGAACCTAACCCAAAGTTACCTAACCTAACCTAACGCAACCCAACCTAACCTAATTCAAGCAAACCCAACCTAACCTACATTAACCTAACCCAACCCAAGTCAACCCGACCAAACTCAGCCTCACCTAACCTAACCTAACTTAACCCAAACTAACCCAACACAACCTAACCTAACCCAAACCAATCAAACCTAACCTAACCTCACCCAACCCAACCCAAATTAACCTTACCTAACCCAAACCTCCCTAAACCATCCAAACCTAATTCAACCCAACCTAAATTACCCCAACCCAACCAAACGTAAATTAACCTTACCTAACCCAACATAACCTAATGTAACCCAACCCAATTGAACCCAAACCAATCCTACCAAACCCAACCCAACCTAACCTTACCTAACCCAACCTAACCCAACCCAACTTACCCCAACCCAACCTAACCTAACCCAACCCAAGCTAACCCAACCTAACCTAACATAACCCAACCCAACTTACCCAAACCCAACCTAACCTAACCCAAACCAAGATAACCTAACACAATCCAACCTAATCCAACCCAACCTAACATAACTTAACCCAACAAACTAACCCAACACAAGTTGACCTACCCTAACGCAGCCCAAACTAACCCAACAGAACAAACCTAACCTACCCCATCCCAACCTAACCTAACCGAAACCAACCTAAGCCTACCCAAGCTAATACAACATAACTCAACGAAACCTAACCTAACCCAACCTAAGCTAACCTAACCCAACATAACCCAATACAATATAACCTAACCTAACCTCACCCAACCCAACCCCAACTAACCTAACCTTACCGAAACTTCCATAAACCAACCAAACTTAATCCAACCCAACCTAACCTAACCCAACCCAATCAAACGTAAATAACCTTACCTAACCCAACCTAACCCAACCCAACCTAATGTAACTCAACTCAACCTAACCTTACCCTAACCTAACCTTAACCTAACCTTACATAACCCAACCCACACCAACGAAACCTAACCCAACCCATAACAACGTAACCTAACCAAACCCAATCTAATCTAACCCAACCTAAACCCACCCAACCTAACCTTACATAACCCAACCTAACCTAACCCAATCCAACCTAACCTAACCCAGAATAACCTAACCAAACCTAACCCATCCTAACCCAACCTATCCCAACCCAACACAACTTAACCTTACCTAACCCACGTAATCCAACAAAAATTAACCTAACCTAATGCAGCCCAAGATAACCGAACACAACAAACCTAACCTACGCCATCTCAACTAACCTAACCCAAACCAACCTAATCCAACCTAACCCAACCTAACAAAACCCAACACAAGCTCGCCTAACCTAACTTAACCCAACCTAACCTAACTCAACCTAACCCAGCCTAACCTAATCGAAACCAACCTAACCTTACCTAACATAACCCAACCCTTCTTATTCCAACATAACCCAACCTATCCTAACCCAACCAAACCTAACGTAACCTAACCTTACCTAACCCAACCCAATACCAACCAAACTTAACCCAACCCAAATTTAATCTAATCCCAACCCAACCTAACAAAACCATACTAACCTAACCCAACCCAAGCCAACAAAACCTAACCTAACCCAGACTAACCTAACCAAACCTAACCCAGCCTGACCAAACATAACCTAACGTTACCTAACTTAACCACAACCAAACCCAGCCTTACCCAACCAAACATAACCTAACCAAACCCAACCTAACCCAAACCAACCTCAACCTGAGCTAACCGAACCTATCTTAGCCCAACCTAACGTAACATAACCTAACCCAACCCAGCCTAACATAACCTATTCCAACCCAACCCCACCTTACATAACCTAACTGAACCCAAACTAACCTAACCTTACCCAACCCAACCTAATCCTAACAAACGCACCCTACCCCAGCCTAATCCAACCTTACCTAACCCATCCTGACCAAACCCCACATCACCTATCGTAAATTTACCTTACCTAACACAACCCAAACCAACCCAACCTAACATAACCTTATATAACCCAACCCAACACAACCTAACCTAGCCTATCCTATCCCAACCCAAACCTACTCAACCTAACCGAACCTAACCCAAAGTTACCTAACCTAACCTAACGCAACCCAACCTAACCTAATTCAAGCAAACCCAACCTAACCTACATTAACCTAACCCAACCCAAGTCACACCCGACCAAACTCAGCCTCACCTAACCTAACCTAACTTAACCCAAACTAACCCAACACAACCTAACCTAACCCAAACCAATCAAACCTAACCTAACCTCACCCAACCCAACCCAAATTAACCTTACCTAACCCAAACCTCCCTAAACCATCCAAACCTAATCCAACCCAACCTAAATTACCCAACCCAACCAAACGTAAATTAACCTTACCTAACCCAACATAACCTAATGTAACCCAACCCAATTGAACCCAAACCAATCCTACCAAACCCAACCCAACCTAACCTTACCTAACCCAACCTAACCCAACCCAACTTACCCCAACCCAACCTAACCTAACCCAACCCAAGCTAACCCAACCTAACCTAACATAACCCAACCCAACTTACCCAAACCCAACCTAACCTAACCCAAACCAAGATAACCTAACACAATCCAACGTAATCCAACCCAACACTAACTTAACCCAACACAACTAACCCAACACAAGTTGACCTACCCTAACCCAGCCCAAACTAACCCAACAGAACAAACCTAACCTACCCCATCCCAACCTAACCTAACCGAAACCAACCTAAGCCTACCCAAGCTAATACAACATAACTCAACGAAACCTAACCTAACCCAACCTAAGCTAACCTAACCCAACATAACCCAATACCAATATAACCTAACCTAACCTCACCCAACCCAACCCCAACTAACCTAACCTTACCGAAACTTCCATAAACCAACCAAACTTAATCCAACCCAACCTAACCTAACCCAACCCAATCAAACGTAAATAACCTTACCTAACCCAACCTAACCCAACCCAACCTAATGTAACTCAACTCAACCTAACCTTACCCTAACCTAACCTTAACCTAACCTTACATAACCCAACCCACACCAACGAAACCTAACCCAACCCATAACAACGTAACCTAACCAAACCCAATCTAATCTAACCCAACCTAAACCCACCCAACCTAACCTTACATAACCCAACCTAACCTAACCCAATCCAACCTAACCTAACCCAGAATAACCTAACCAAACCTAACCCATCCTAACCCAACCTATCCCAACCCAACACAACTTAACCTTACCTAACCCACGTAATCCAACAAAAATTAACCTAACCTAATGCAGCCCAACATAACCGAACACAACAAACCTAACCTACGCCATCTCAACTAACCTAACCCAAACCAACCTAATCCAACCTAACCCAACCTAACAAAACCCAACACAAGCTCGCCTAACCTAACTTAACCCAACCTAACCTAACTCAACCTAACCCAGCCTAACCTAATCGAAACCAACCTAACCTTACCTAACATAACCCAACCCTTCTTATTCCAACATAACCCAACCTATCCTAACCCAACCAAACCTAACGTAACCTAACCTTACCTAACCCAACCCAAACCAACCAAACTTAACCCAACCCAAATTTAATCTAATCCCAACCCAACCTAACAAAACCATACTAACCTAACCCAACCCAAGCCAACAAAACCTAACCTAACCCAGACTAACCTAACCAAACCTAACCCAGCCTGACCAAACATAACCTAACGTTACCTAACTTAACCAAACCAAACCCAGCCTTACCCAACAAAACATACCTAACCAAACCCAACCTAACCCAAACCACCTCAACCTGAGCTAACCGAACCTATCTTAGCCCAACCTAACGTAACAAAACATAACCCAACCCAGCCTAACATAACCTATTCCAACCCAACCCCACCTTACATAACCTAACTGAACCCAAACTAACCTAACCTTACCCAACCCAACCTAATCCAAACAAACGCACCCTACCCCAGCCTAATCCAACCTTACCTAACCCATCCTGACCAAACCCCACATCACCTATCGTAAATTTACCTTACCTAACACAACCCAAACCAACCCAACCTAACATAACCTTATATAACCCAACCCAACACAACCTAACCTAGCCTATCCTATCCCAACCCAAACCTACTCAACCTAACCGAACCTAACCCAAAGTTACCTAGCCTAACCCAACCCAACCTAACCTAATTCAAGCAAACCCAACCTAACCTACATTAACCTAACCCAACCCAAGTCAACCCGACCAAACTCAGCCTCACCTAGCCTAACCTAACTTAACCCAAACTAACCCAACACAACCTAACCTAACCCAAACCAGTCAAATCAAACCTAACCTCACCCAACCCAACCCAAATTAACCTTACCTAACCCAAACCTCCCTAAACCATCCAAACCTAATTCAACCCAACCTAAATTAACCCAACCCAACCAAACGTAAATTAACCTTATCTAACCCAACATAACCTAATGTAACCCAACCCAATTGAACCCAAACCAATCCTACCAAACCCAACCCAACCTAACCCAAACCAAGCTAACCTAACACAATCCAACCTAATCCAACCCAACCTAACATAACTGAACCCAACAAAACTAACCCAACACAAGGTAACCTACCCTAACGCAGCCCCAACTAACCCAACAGAACAAACCTAACCTACCCCATCCCAACCTAATCTAACCCAAACCAACCTAAGCCAACCGAACCCAACCAAACCCAAAACAACCTAACCCAAAATAACAAAACCCAACTCAACCTCACCTAACCTACCCTAACTTTACCCAACCTAACTTAACCTCACCTAACTCAACTCAAGCCAACCTAACTTAATCAACCTAACACAACCCAACAAAACCTAACCTAACCCAACCCATATTAACTCAACCCAACCTTATCTACCTTAATGTAACCCAACCGAACTCAACCCAACCTAACCTACATTAACCTTACCCAAACCAAGTCAACCCGACCCAACTGAACCCAAACTATCCTTACCTAACCCAAACCTACCAATTGCAACATAACCTAACCCAAACCAACCAAACCTAACCTAACCTAACCCAACCCAAACTATCCTTACCTAACCCAAACCTACCTATTCCAACCTAACCTAACCCAGCCCAACGTATCCTAACAAAAACCAACCTAACATAAATTACCCTAACCCAACCCAGCCCATAGGGTTAATTGGAGAGACATGGGAGAGGCCTTTGCCCTGCAGTGGGTGCAGTAAGGCTGATGATGATGATGATGAACACAACCCAACCTAACCTAACCCAACACAACTTAACCTTACCTAACCTAATTTAACCCAACCCAACCTAACGTAACCTAACCTTACCTAACCCATCCCAACCGAACCCAAACAAACCTTTCCTAACCCAAACCTACCTAAACCAACCTAACCTAACCCAACCCAACTCAATCTAACCCCAACCAAACCTAACCCTACCCAACCTAACTAAATTAACCTTACCTGTCCCAACCCAAACCAACCTTATTTAACCTAGCCTAACCAAACCCAACATAACGTAACCAAACCAAACCTAACCTAACCTAACCTAACCTAACCCAACCTAACCTAACTTAACCCAACCAAGCCTACCCTAACCTAAGCCAACCGAATCCAACCTTACATAACCTAACTGAACCCAAACTAACCTAACATAACCTAACCCAACCAAACCCGCCCAAACCAACGCAACCTGACCCGTCCTAATCCATCCTTACCCAACCTAACCTAACCCAACCCAACCTAACATAACCCAACTCAACACAACTAACCTAGCCTATCGTATCCCAACCCAACATTACCTAACCCATCACTACCCAAACCAACTCAACCTAACCGAACCTAACCCAAAGTTACTTAACCTAACCCAACCCAACTAACCTAACCCAAGCAAACCCAACCAAACCTACATTAACATACCCCAACCCAAGTCAACCCGACCCAACTCGACCTCACCGAACCTAACCTAACTTAACCCAACCTAACCCAATCCAACCTAACTTAACCCAACCCAACCAAACCTAACCTACCCCAACCCAAACTATCCTTACCTAACCAAAACCTACCTCTCCCTACCTAACCTAACCCAGCCCAACCTATCCTAACCCTACCCAACCTTACATAAATTAACCTAACCCAACACAACCCAACCTAACCGAACCCAACTTAACCTAACCCAACCTAACATAACCTAATCGAGCCGAACCCAACCCAACCTAACATAATCCAAACCAACCTAGCCCAACCTAACCTAACCTAACCCAACACAACTTGACCTTACCTAACCCAACACAACTTGACCTAACCTAACGCAACCCAACCTAGCCCAACACAACAAAACCAACACAACCCAACCTATCCCACCAGACATAACCAAACCTAACCCAACATAACACCACACAACCCAGCATAACCCAACCTAACCCAACATAACCCAACCCAACCTAACCAAAACTAACTTAACCTAACCAAAACTAATCCAAACCAATGCAACCTAACCCAACCTAATCCAACCGAACGCAACATAACCTAACTGAACCTATCCCAACCGAACCCAACCTAATCTAACCCAGCCAAACCTAACCCAACCTAACCTAACCCAAAAAACCTAAAATAAATTAACCTTACCTAACACAACCGAAAGCAACACAACCTAAACCAACCTAACCTAACCCAACCCAACCTAACGTAACCCATTCCAACCGAATCCTACCTAACCCAACCCAACCCAAACCAACCTAACCTAACCCAACCCAAGCTAACCCAACCTAACCTAACCCAACCAAACTGAAATTAACCTAACCCAAACCAACCTAATCGAACGCAACCCTACCTAACACAACACATCACCTTGCCTAACCCAACCTAACCCAACCTAACACCACTTAACCTAACCTAACGCAGCTAAACCTAACCAAACCCAAAAAACCAAACCTACCCCATCCCAACCTAACCTAACCGAAACCAACCTAAGCCTACCCAAGCTAATACAACATAACCCAACGAAACCTAACCTAACCCAACCTAAGCTAACCTAACCCAACATAACCCAATACAATATAACCTAAACTAATTTAATCGAACCCAACCTAACCTAACCTCACCCAACCCAACCCCAACTAACCTTACCTTACCGAAACCTCCATAAACCAACCAAACTTAATCCAACCCAACCTAACCTAACCCAACCCAATCAAACGAAAATTAACCTTACCTAACCCAACCTAACCCAACCCAACCTAATGTAACTCAACCCAACCTAACCTTACCCTAACCTAACCTTAACCTAACCTTACCTAACCCAACCCACACCAACGCAACCTAACCCAACCCATAACAACGTAACCTAACCAAACCCAATCTAATCTAACCCAACCTAAACCCACCCAACCTAACATAACCCAACCTAACCTAACCCAACCCAAGCCAACCCAGCCTAACCTTACCCAGACTAACCTAACCAATCCTAACCAATCCTAACCCAACGTATCCCAACCCAACACAACTTAACCTTACCTACACCAACGAAATCCAACACAAATTAACCTAACCTAATGCAGCCCAACATAACCGAACACAACAAACCTAACCTACGCCATTCCAACCTAACCTAACCCAGACCAACCTAATCCAACCTAACCCAACCTAACAAAACCCAACACAAGCTCGCCTAACCTAACTTAACCCAACCTAACCTAACTCAACCCAACCCAACCTAACCTAACCCAGCCCAACGTATCCTAACAAAAACCAACCTAACATAAATTACCCTAACCCAACCCAGCCCATAGGGTTAATTGGAGAGACATGGGAGAGGCCTTTGCCCTGCAGTGGGTGCAGTAAGGCTGATGATGATGATGATGAACCCAACCCAACCTAACCTAACCCAACCCAATCCAACCCAACTTAAACTAACCCAAATTAGCATAACCTAACCCAACACAACTTAATCTAACCTAACGCAACCCAACCTAGCCCCACACAACAAACCTAACACAACCCAACCCAATCCAACCAAACCTAACCTAATCTAACCTAACCCAATCTAACCCAAACCAACTTAACCTTACCTAACCCAACCCAAAACAATGTAACCTACCCCAACCGCAATTAACCTAACCCAAACAACCTTACCCAACCCAACATTACCTAACCTAACCGAACACAACTTAAACTTACCTAACCCAACCTAACCCATCACAACTTAAACTAACCTAACGCAGCAAAACCTAACCAAACCAAAAACCTAACCTAACTCATCCCAACCTAAACTAGCCGAAACTAACCTAAGCATACCCAAACTAATCCAACCTAACCCAACCAAACCTAATCCAACGTAACCCAACATAACCCAAACCAAAGTAACCTAACCTAACCCAACCCAACCTAACCTAATTCAAGCAAACCGAACCTAACCGACATTAACCTAACCCAACCCAAGTCAACCCAACCCAGCTCAGCCTCACCTAACCTAACCTAAATTAACTCAACCTAACCCAACCCAACCTAACCTAACCCTAAACAACCAAACCTAACCTAACCCAACTTAACCTAACCTAACCCAACCCGACCCAAACTATGCTTATCTATCCCAAACCTACCTATCCCAACCTAACCTAACCCAGCCCAACGTATCCTAACAAAAACCAACCTAACATAAATTACCCTAACCCAACCCAGCCCATAGGGTTAATTGGAGAGACATGGGAGAGGCCTTTGCCCTGCAGTGGGTGCAGTAAGGCTGATGATGATGATGATGATGATGAACCCAACCCAACCTAACCTAACCCAACCCAATCCAACCCAACTTAAACTAACCCAAATTAGCATAACCTAACCCAACACAACTTAATCTAACCTAAGGCAACCCAACCTAGCCCAACACAACAAACCTAACACAACCCAACCCAATCCAACCAAACCTAACCTAATCTAGCCTAACCCAATCTAACCCAAACCAACTTAACCTTACCTAACCCAACCCAAAACAATGTAACCTACCCCAACCCCAAATAACCTAACCCAAACAACCTAACCCAACCCAACATTACCTAACCTAACCGAACACAACTTAAACTTACCTAACCCAACCTAACCCATCACAACTTAAACTAACCTAACGCAGCAAAACCTAACCAAACCAAAAACCTAACCTAACCCATCCCAACCTAAACTAGCCGAAACTAACCTAAGCCTACCCAAGCTAATCCAACCTAACCCAACCAAACCTAATCTAACCTAACCCAACATAACCCAAACCAAAGTAACCTAACCTAACCCAACCCAACCTAACCTAATTCAAGCAAACCCAACCTAACCGACATTAACCTAACCCAACCCAAGTCAACCCAACCCAGCTCAGCCTCACCTAACCTAACCTAAATTAACCCAACCTAACCCAACCCAACCTAACCTAACCCTAAACAACCAAACCTAACCTAACCCAACTTAACCTAACCTAACCCAACCCGACCCAAACTATCCTTATCTATCCCAAATCTACCTATCCCAACCTAACCGACATTAACCTAACACAACCCAAGCCAACCCAACCTAACCCAACCTAACCTAACCTTACATAACCCAACTCAACACAACCTAGCCTATCCTATCCCAACCCAACATTACCTAACCCATCACTACCCAAACCAAGTCAACCTAATCGAACCTAACCCAAAGTTACCTAACCTAACCCATCCCAACTAACCTAACCCAAGCAAACCCAACCAAACCTACATTAATTTACCCCAACCCAAGTCAACCCGACCCAACTCAACCTCACCTAACCTAACCTAACTTAACCCAACCTAACCCAATCCAACCTATCTTGACCCAACCCAACCAAACCAAACCTACCCCAACCCAAACTATCCTTACCTAACCCAAACCTACCTATCCCTACCTAACC
Organism: Amblyomma americanum; assembly: GCA_030143305.2. Classification (NCBI taxonomy): domain Eukaryota; kingdom Metazoa; phylum Arthropoda; class Arachnida; order Ixodida; family Ixodidae; genus Amblyomma; species Amblyomma americanum. Next base: position 73,291 of record JARKHS020015357.1, read on the forward strand.
TAACCCAGCCCAACCTATCGTAACCCTACCCAACCTTACATAAATTAACCTAACCCAACACAACCCAACCTAACCGAACCCAACTTAACCTAACCCAACCTAACATAACCTAATCGAGCCGAACCCAACCCAACCTAACCTAATCCAAACCAACCTAACCCAACCTAACCTAACCTAACCCAACACAACTTAAATTTACCTAACACAACACAACTTAACCTAACCTAACGCAACCCAACCTAGCCCAACACAACAAAACTAACACAACCCAACCTAATCCAACCAAACATAACCAAACCTAACCCAACATAACACCACACAACCCAGCATAACCCAACCTAACCCAACATAACCCAACCCAACCTAACCAAAACTAACTTAACCTAACCCAAACTAATCCAAACCAATGCAACCTAACCCAACCTAATCCAACCGAACGCAACATAACCTAACTGAACCTATCCCAACCCAACCCAACCTAATCCAACCCAGCCAAACCTAACCCAACCTAACCTAACCCAAAAAACCTAACATAAATTAACCTTACCTAACACAACCGAAAGCAACCCAACCTAAACCAACCTAACCTAACCCAACCCAACCTAACGTAACCCAATCCAAGCGAATCCTACCTAACCCAACCCAACCCAAACCAATCTAACCTAACCCAATCCAAGCTAACCCAACCTAACCTAACCCAACCAAACTAAAATTAACCTAACCCAAACCAACCTAATCGAACGCAACCTTACCTAACACAACACATCACCTTACCTAACCCAACCTAACACCACTTAACCTAACCTAACACAGCTAAACCTAACCAAACCAAAAAAACCAAACCTACCCCATCCCAACCTAACCTAACCGAAACCAACCTAAGCCTACCCAAGCTAATACAACATAACCCAACGAAACCTAACCTAACCCAACCTAAGCTAACCTAACCCAACATAACCCTAAACAATATAACCTAACCTAATTTAATCGAACACAACCTAACCTAACCTCACCCAACCCAACCCCAACTAACCTAACCTTTCCGAAACTTATATAAACCAACCAAACTTAATCCAACCCAACCTAACCTAACCCAACCCAATCAAACATAAATTAACCTTACCTAACCCAACCTAACCCAACCCAACCTAATGTAACTCAACCCAACCTAACCTTACCCTAACCTAACCTTAACCTAACCTTACCTAACCCAACCCAAAACAACGTAACCTACCCCAACCCCAATTAACCTAACCCAAACAACCTAACCCAACCCAACATTACCTAACCTAACCGAACACAACTTAAACTTACCTAACCCAACCTAACCCACCACAACTTAAACTAACCTAACGCATCAAAACCTAACCAAACCAAAAACCTAACCTAACCCTTCCCAACCTAAACTAGCCGAAACTAACCTAAGCCTACCCAAGCTAATCCAACCTAACCCAACCAAACCTAATCCAACCTAACCCAACATAACCCAAACCAAAGTAACCTAACCTAACCCAACCCAACCTAACCTAATTCAAGCAAACCCAACCTAACCGACATTAACCTAACCCAACCCAAGTCAACCCAACCCAGCTCAGCCTCACCTAACCTAACCTAAATTAACCCAACCTAACCCAACCCAACCTAACCTAACCTTAAACAACCAAACCTAACCTAACCCAACTTAACCTAACCTAACCCAACCCGACCCAAACTATGCTTATCTATCCCAAACCTACCTATCCCAACCTAACCTAACCCAGCCCAATGTATTCTAACAAAAATCAACCTAACATATATTACCCTAACCCAACCCAGCCCATAGGGTTAATTGGAGAGACATGGGAGAGGCCTTTGCCTTGCAGTGGGTGCAGTAAGGCTGATGATGATGATGATGAACCCAACCCAACCTAACCTAACCCAACCCAATCCAACCCAACTTAAACTAACCCAAATTAGCATAACCTAACCCAACACAACTTAATCTAACCTAACGCAACCCAACCTAGCCCAACACAACAAACCTAACACAACCCAACCCAATCCAACCAAACCTAACCTAATCTTACCTAACCCAATCTAACCCAAACCAACTTAACCTACCCCAACCCCAATTAACCTAACCCAAACAACCTAACCCAACCCAACATTACCTAACCTAACCGAACACCACTTAAACTTACCTAACCCAACCTAACCCATCACAACTTAAACTAACCTAACGCAGCAAAACCTAACCAAACCAAAAACCTAACCTAACCCATCCGAACCTAAACCAGCCGAAACTAACCTAAGCCTACCCAAGCTAATCCAACCTAACCCAACATAACCCAAACCATAGTAACCTAACCTAACCCAACCCAACCTAACCTAATTCAAGCAAACCCAACCTAACCGACATTAACCTAACCCAACCCAAGTCAACCCAACCCAGCTCAGCCTCACCTAACCTAACCTAAATTATACCCAACCTAACCCAACCCAACCTAACCTAACCCTAAACAACCAAACCTAACCTAACCCAACTTAACCTAACCTAACCCAACCCGACCCAAACTATGCTTATCTATCCCAAACCTACCTATCCCAACCTAACCTAACCCAGCCCAATGTATCCTAACAAAATCCAACCTAACATAAATTACCCTAACCCAACCCAGCCCATAGGGTTAATTGGAGAGACATGGGAGAGGCCTTTGCCCTGCAGTGGGTGCAGTAAGGCTGATGATGAACCCAACCCAACCTAACCTAACCCAACCTAATCCAACCCAACTTAAACTAACCCAAATTAGCATAACCTAACCCAACACAACTTAATCTAACCTAACGCAACCCAACCTAGCCCAACACAACAAACCTAACACAACCCTACCCAATCCAACCAAACCTAACCTAATCTAACCTAACCCAATCTAACCCAAACCAACTTAACCTAACCTAACCCAACCCAAAACAACGTAACCTACCCCAACCCCAATTAACCTAACCCAAACCACCTAACCCAAACAACCTAACCCAACCCAACATTCACTAACCTAACCGAACACAACTTGAACTTACCTAACCCAACCTAACCCATCACAACTTAAACTAACCTAACGCAGCAAAACCTAACCAAACCAAAAACCTAACCTAACCCATCCCAACCTAAACTAGCCGAAACTAACCTAAGCCTACCCAAGCTAATCCAACCTAACCCAACCAAACCTAATCCAACCTAACCCAACATAACCCAAACCAAAGTAACCTAACCTAACCCAACCTAACCTACTTCAAGCAAACCCAACCTAACCGACATTAACCTAACCCAACCCAAGTCAACCCAACCCAGCTCAGCCTCACCTAACCTAACCTAAATTAACCCAACCTAACCCAACCCAACCTAACCTAACCCTAAACAACCAAACCTAACCTAACCCAACTTAACATAACCTAACCCAACCCGACCCAAACTATCCTTATCTATCCCAAATCTACCTATCGCAAACTAACCGACATTAACCTAACTCAACCCAAGCCAACCCAACCTAACCCAACCTAACCTAACCTTACATAACCCAACTCAACACAACCTAGCCCATCCTATCCCAACCCAACATTACCTAACCCATTACTACCCAAACCAACTCAACCTAACCGAACCTAACCCAAAGTTACCTAACCTAACCCAACTAACCTAACCCAAGCAAACCCAACCAAACCTACATTAATTTACCCCAACCCAAGTCAACCCGACCCAACTCAACCTCACCTAACCTAACCTAACTTAACCCAACCTAACCCAATCCAACCTAACTTGACCCAACCCAACCAAACCTAACCTACCACAACCCAAACTATCCTTACCTAACCCAAACCTACCTATCCCTACCTAACCTTACATAAATTAACCTAACCCAACACAACCCAACCTAACCGAACCCAACTTAACCTAACCCAACCTAACATAACCTAATCGAGCCGAACCCAACCCAACCTAACCTAATCCAAACCAACCTAACCCAACCTAACCTAACCTAACCCAACACAACTTAACCTAACCTAACGCAACCTAACCTAGCCCAACACAACAAAACTAACACAACCCAACCTAATCCAACCAAACATAACCAAACCTAACCCAACATAACACCACACAACCCAGCATAACCCAACCTAACCCAACATAACCTAACCCAACCTAACCAAAACTGACTTAACCTAACCCAAACTAATCCAAACCAATGCAACCTAACCCAACCTAATCCATCCGAACGCAACATAACCTAACTGAACCTATCCCAACCCAACCCAACCTAATCCAACCCAGCCAAACCTAACCCAACCTAACCTAACCCAAAAAACCTAACGTAAATTAACCTTACCTAACACAACCGAAAGCAACCCAACCTAAACCAACCTAACCTAACCCAACCCAACCTAACGTAACCCAATCCAACCGAATCCTACCTAACCCAACCCAACCCAAACCAATCTAACCTAACCCAATCCAAGCTAACCCAACCTAACCTAACCCAACCAAACTAAAATTAACCTAACCCAAACCAACCTAATCGAACGCAACCTTACCTAACAAAACACATCACCTTACCTAACCCAACCTAACCCAACCTAACACCACTTAACCTAACCTAACGCAGCTAAACCTAACCAAACCCAAAAAACCAAACCTACCCCATCCCAACCTAACCTAACCGAATCCAACCTAAGCCTACCCAAGCTAATACAACATAACCCAACGAAACCTAACCTAACCCAACCTAAGCTAACCTAACCCAACATAACCCAATACAATATAACCTAACCTAATTTAATCGAACACAACCTAACCTAACCTCACCCAACCCAACCCCAACTAACCTAACCTTACCGAAACTTCCATAAACCAACCAAACTTAATCCAACCCAACCTAACCTAACCCAACCCAATCAAACGTAAATTAACCTTACCTAACCCAACCTAACCCAACCCAACCTAATGTAACTCAACCCAACCTAACCTTACGCTAACCTAACCTTACTCTAACCTAACCTTAACCTCACCTTACCTAACCCAACCCACACCAAAGAAACCTAACCCAACCCATAACAACGTAACCTAACCAAACCCAATCTAATCTAACCCAACCTAAACCCACCCAACCTAACCTAACATAACCCAACCTAACCTAACCCAACCCAAGCCAATCCAACCTAACCTAACCCAGAATAACCTAACCAAACCTAACCCATTTTAACCCAACCTATCCCAACCCAACACAACTTAACCTTACCTAACCCACGTAATCCAACACAAATTAACCTAACCTAATGCAGCCCAACATAACCGAACACAACAAACCTAACCTACGCCATCTCAACTAACCTAACCCAAACCAACCTAATCCAACCTAACCCAACCTAACAAAACCCAACACAAGCTCGCCTAACCTAACTTAACCCAACCTAACCTAACTCAACCTAACCCAGCCTAACCTAATCGAAACCAACCTAACCTTACCTAACATAACCCAACCCTTCTTATTCCAACATAACCCAACCTATCCTAACCCAACCAAACCTAACGTAACCTACCCTTACCTAACCCAACCCAAACCAACCAAACTTAACCCAACCCAAATTTAATCTAATCCCAACCCAACCTAACAAAACCATACTAACCTAACCCAACCCAAGCCAACAAAACCTAACCTAACCCATACTAACCTAACCAAACCTAACCCAGCCTGACCAAACATAACCTAACGTTACCTAACTTAACCAAACCAAACCCAGCCTTACCCAACAAAACATAACCTAACCAAACCCAACCTAACCCAAACCAACTCAACCTGAGCTAACCGAACCTATCTTAGCCCAACCTAACGTAACAAAACATAACCCAACCCAGCCTAACATAACCTATTCCAACCCAACCCCACCTTACATAACCTAACTGAACCCAAACTAACCTAACCTTACCCAACCCAACCTAATCCAAACAAACGCACCCTACCCCAGCCTAATCCAACCTTACCTAACCCATCCTGACCAAACCCCACATCACCTATCGTAAATTTACCTTACCTAACACAACCCAAACCAACCCAACCTAACATAACCTTATATAACCCAACCCAACACAACCTAACCTAGCCTATCCTATCCCAACCCAAACCTACTCAACCTAACCGAACCTAACCCAAAGTTACCTAACCTAACCTAACGCAACCCAACCTAACCTAATTCAAGCAAACCCAACCTAACCTACATTAACCTAACCCAACCCAAGTCAACCCGACCAAACTCAGCCTCACCTAACCTAACCTAACTTAACCCAAACTAACCCAACACAACCTAACCTAACCCAAACCAATCAAACCTAACCTAACCTCACCCAACCCAACCCAAATTAACCTTACCTAACCCAAACCTCCCTAAACCATCCAAACCTAATCCAACCCAACCTAAATTACCCCAACCCAACCAAACGTAAATTAACCTTACCTAACCCAACATAACCTAAAGTAACCCAACCCAATTGAACCCAAACCAATCCTACCAAACCCAACCCAACCTAACCTTACCTAACCCAACCTAACCCAACCCAACTTACCCCAACCCAACCTAACCTAACCCAACCCAAGCTAACCCAACCTAACCTAACATAACCCAACCCAACTTACCCAAACTCAACCTAACCTAACCCAAACCAAGATAACCTAACACAATCCAACCTAATCCAACCCAACCTAACATAACTTAACCCAACAAACTAACCCAACACAAGTTGACCTACCCTAACGCAGCCCAAACTAACCCAACAGAACAAACCTAACCTACCCCATCCCAACCTAACCTAACCGAAACCAACCTAAGCCTACCCAAGCTAATACAACATAACTCAACGAAACCTAACCTAACCCTACCTAAGCTAACCTAACCCAACATAACCCAATACAATATAACCTAACCTAACCTCACCCAACCCAACCCCAACTAACCTAACCTTACCGAAACTTCCATAAACCAACCAAACTTAATCCAACCCAACCTAACCTAACCCAACCCAATCAAACGTAAATAACCTTACCTAACCCAACCTAACCCAACCCAACCTAATGTAACTCAACTCAACCTAACCTTACCCTAACCTAACCTTAACCTAACCTTACATAACCCAACCCACACCAACGAAACCTAACCCAACCCATAACAACGTAACCTAACCAAACCCAATCTAATCTAACCCAACCTAAACCCACCCAACCTAACCTTACATAACCCAACCTAACCTAACCCAATCCAACCTAACCTAACCCAGAATAACCTAACCAAACCTAACCCATCCTAACCCAACCTATCCCAACCCTACACAACTTAACCTTACCTAACCCACGTAATCCAACAAAAATTAACCTAACCTAATGCAGCCCAACATAACCGAACACAACAAACCTAACCTACGCCATCTCAACTAACCTAACCCAAACCAACCTAATCCAACCTAACCCAACCTAACAAAACCCAACACAAGCTCGCCTAACCTAACTTAACCCAACCTAACCTAACTCAACCTAACCCAGCCTAACCTAATCGAAACCAACCTAACCTTACCTAACATAACCCAACCCTTCTTATTCCAACATAACCCAACCTATCCTAACCCAACCAAACCTAACGTAACCTAACCTTACCTAACCCAACCCAAACCAACCAAACTTAACCCAACCCAAATTTAATCTAATCCCAACCCAACCTAACAAAACCATACTAACCTAACCCAACCCAAGCCAACAAAACCTAACCTAACCCAGACTAACCTAACCAAACCTAACCCAGCCTGACCAAACATAACCTAACGTTACCTAACTTAACCAAACCAAACCCAGCCTTACCCAACAAAACATAACCTAACCAAACCCAACCTAACCCAAACCACCTCAACCTGAGCTAACCGAACCTATCTTAGCCCAACCTAACGTAACAAAACATAACCCAACCCAGCCTAACATAACCTATTCCAACCCAACCCCACCTTACATAACCTAACTGAACCCAAACTAACCTAACCTTACCCAACCCAACCTAATCCAAACAAACGCACCCTACCCCAGCCTAATCCAACCTTACCTAACCCATCCTGACCAAACCCCACATCACCTATCGTAAATTTACCTTACCTAACACAACCCAAACCAACCCAACCTAACATAACCCTATATAACCCAACCCAACACAACCTAACCTAGCCTATCCTATCCCAACCCAAACCTACTCAACCTAACCGAACCTAACCCAAAGTTACCTAGCCTAACCCAACCCAACCTAACCTAATTCAAGCAAACCCAACCTAACCTACATTAACCTAACCCAACCCAAGTCAACCCGACCAAACTCAGCGTCACCTAACCTAACCTAACTTAACCCAAACTAACCCAACACAACCTAACCTAACCCAAACCAATCAAACCTAACCTAACCTCACCCAACCCAAATTAACCTTACCTAACCCAAACCTCCCTAAACCATCCAAACCTAATCCAACCCAACCTAAATTACCCCAACCCAACCAAACGTAAATTAACCTTACCTAACCCAACATAACCTAATGTAACCCAACCCAATTGAACCCAAACCAATCCTACCAAACCCAACCCAACCTAACCTTACCTAACCCAACCTAACCCAACCCAACTTACCCCAACCCAACCTAACCTAACCCAACCCAAGCTAACCCAACCTAACCTAACATAACCCAACCCAACTTACCCAAACCCAACCTAACCTAACCCAAACCAAGATAACCTAACACAATCCAACCTAATCCAACCCAACCTAACATAACTTAACCCAACAAACTAACCCAACACAAGTTGACCTACCCTAACGCAGCCCAAACTAACCCAACAGAACAAACCTAACCTACCCCATCCCAACCTAACCTAACCGAAACCAACCTAAGCCTACCCAAGCTAATACAACATAACTCAACGAAACCTAACCTAACCCAACCTAAGCTAACCTAACCCTACATAACCCAATACAATATAACCTAACCTAACCTCACCCAACCCAACCCCAACTAACCTAACCTTACCGAAACTTCCATAAACCAACCAAACTTAATCCAACCCAACCTAACCTAACCCAACCCAATCAAACGTAAATAACCTTACCTAACCCAACCTAACCCAACCCAACCTAATGTAACTCAACTCAACCTAACCTTACCCTAACCTAACCTTAACCTAACCTTACATAACCCAACCCACACCAACGAAACCTAACCCAACCCATAACAACGTAACCTAACCAAACCCAATCTAATCTAACCCAACCTAAACCCACCCAACCTAACCTTACATAACCCAACCTAACCTAACCCAATCCAACCTAACCTAACCCAGAATAACCTAACCAAACCTAACCCATCCTAACCCAACCTATCCCAACCCTACACAACTTAACCTTACCTAACCCACGTAATCCAACAAAAATTAACCTAACCTAATGCAGCCCAACATAACCGAACACAACAAACCTAACCTACGCCATCTCAACTAACCTAACCCAAACCAACCTAATCCAACCTAACCCAACCTAGCAAAACCCAACACAAGCTCGCCTAACCTAACTTAACCCAACCTAACCTAACTCAACCTAACCCAGCCTAACCTAATCGAAACCAACCTAACCTTACCTAACCCAACCCAAACCAACCAAACTTAACCCAACCCAAATTTAATCTAATCCCAACCCAACCTAACAAAACCATACTAACCTAACCCAACCCAAGCCAACAAAACCTAACCTAACCCAGACTAACCTAACCAAACCTAACCCAGCCTGACCAAACATAACCTAACGTTACCTAACTTAACCAAACCAAACCCAGCCTTACCCAACAAAACATAACCTAACCAAACCCAACCTAACCCAAACCACCTCAACCTGAGCTAACCGAACCTATCTTAGCCCAACCTAACGTAACAAAACATAACCCAACCCAGCCTAACATAACCTATTCCAACCCAACCCCACCTTACATAACCTAACTGAACCCAAACTAACCTAACCTTACCCAACCCAACCTAATCCAAACAAGCGCACCCTACCCCAGCCTAATCCAACCTTACCTAACCCATCCTGACCAAACCCCACATCACCTATCGTAAATTTACCTTACCTAACACAACCCAAACCAACCCAACCTAACATAACCTTATATAACCCAACCCAACACAACCTAACCTAGCCTATCCTATCCCAACCCAAACCTACTCAACCTAACCGAACCTAACCCAAAGTTACCTAGCCTAACCCAACCCAACCTAACCTAATTCAAGCAAACCCAACCTAACCTACATTAACCTAACCCAACCCAAGTCAACCCGACCAAACTCAGCCTCACCTAGCCTAACCTAACTTAACCCAAACTAACCCAACACAACCTAACCTAACCCAAACCAGTCAAATCAAACCTAACCTCACCCAACCCAACCCAAATTAACCTTACCTAACCCAAACCTCCCTAAACCATCCAAACCTAATTCAACCCAACCTAAATTAACCCAACCCAACCAAACGTAAATTAACCTTATCTAACCCAACATAACCTAATGTAACCCAACCCAATTGAACCCAAACCAATCCTACCAAACCCAACCCAACCTAACCCAACCTAACCTAACATAGCGCAACCCAACTTACCCAAACCCAACCTAACCTAACCCAAACCAAGCTAACCTAACACAATCCAACCTAATCCAACCCAACCTAACATAACTGAACCCAACAAAACTAACCCAACACAAGGTAACCTACCCTAACGCAGCCCCAACTAACCCAACAGAACAAACCTAACCTACCCCATCCCAACCTAATCTAACCCAAACCAACCTAAGCCAACCGAACCCAACCAAACCCAAAACAACCTAACCCAAAATAACAAAACCCAACTCAACCTCACCTAACCTACCCTAACTTTACCCAACCTAACTTAACCTCACCTAACTCAACTCAAGCCAACCTAACTTAATCAACCTAACACAACCCAACAAAACCTAACCTTACCCTAACCTAACCTTAACCTAACCTTACATAACCCAACCCACACCAACGCAACCTAACCCAACCCATAACAACGTAACCTAACCAAACCCAATCTAATCTAACCCAACCTAAACCCACCCAACCTAACATAACCCAACCTAACCTAACCCAACCCAAGCCAACCCAGCCTAACCTTACCCAGACTAACCTAACCAATCCTAACCCATCCTAACCCAACGTATCCCAACCCAACACAACTTAACCTTACCTACACCAACGTAATCCAACACAAATTAACCTAACCTAATGCAGCCCAACATAACCGAACACAACAAACCTAACCTACGCCATTCCATCCTAACCTAACCCAGACCAACCTAATCCAACCTAACCCAACCTAACAAAACCCAACACAAGCTCGCCTAACCTAACTTAACCCAACCTAACCTAACTCAACCCAACCCAACCTAACCTAACCCAGCCCAACGTATCCTAACAAAAACCAACCTAACATAAATTACCCTAACCCAACCCAGCCCATAGGGTTAATTGGAGAGACATGGGAGAGGCCTTTGCCCTGCAGTGGGTGCAGTAAGGCTGATGATGATGATGATGAACCCAACCCAACCTAACCTAACCCAACCCAATCCAACCCAACTTAAACTAACCCAAATTAGCATAACCTAACCCAACACAACTTAATCTAACCTAACGCAACCCAACCTAGCCCAACACAACAAACCTAACACAACCCAACCCAATCCAACCAAACCTAACCTAATCTAACCTAACCCAATCTAACCCAAACCAACTTAACCTTACCTAACCCAACCCAAAACAATGTAACCTACCCCAACCGCAATTAACCTAACCCAAACAACCTTACCCAACCCAACATTACCTAACCTAACCGAACACAACTTAAACTTACCTAACCCAACCTAACCCATCACAACTTAAACTAACCTAACGCAGCAAAACCTAACCAAACCAAAAACCTAACCTAACTCATCCCAACCTAAACTAGCCGAAACTAACCTAAGCATACCCAAACTAATCCAACCTAACCCAACCAAACCTAATCCAACGTAACCCAACATAACCCAAACCAAAGTAACCTAACCTAACCCAACCCAACCTAACCTAATTCAAGCAAACCGAACCTAACCGACATTAACCTAACCCAACCCAAGTCAACCCAACCCAGCTCAGCCTCACCTAACCTAACCTAAATTAACCCAACCTAACCCAACCCAACCTAACCTAACCCTAAACAACCAAACCTAACCTAATTCAACTTAACCTAACCTAACCCAACCCGACCCAAACTATGCTTATCTATCCCAAACCTACCTATCCCAACCTAACCTAACCCAGCCCAACGTATCCTAACAAAAACCAACCTAACATAAATTACCCTAACCCAACCCAGCCCATAGGGTTAATTGGAGAGACATGGGAGAGGCCTTTGCCCTGCAGTGGGTGCAGTAAGGCTGATGATGATGATGATGATGATGATGAACCCAACCCAACCTAACCTAACCCAACCCAATCCAACCCAACTTAAACTAACCCAAATTAGCATAACCTAACCCAACACAACTTAATCTAACCTAAGGCAACCCAACCTAGCCCAACACAACAAACCTAACACAACCCAACCCAATCCAACCAAACCTAACCTAATCTAGCCTAACCCAATCTAACCCAAACCAACTTAACCTTACCTAACCCAACCCAAAACAATGTAACCTACCCCAACCCCAATTAACCTAACCCAAACAACCTAACCCAACCCAACATTACCTAACCTAACCGAACACAACTTAAACTTACCTAACCCAACCTAACCCATCACAACTTAAACTAACCTAACGCAGCAAAACCTAACCAAACCAAAAACCTAACCTAACCCATCCCAACCTAAACTAGCCGAAACTAACCTAAGCCTACCCAAGCTAATCCAACCTAACCCAACCAAACCTAATCTAACCTAACCCAACATAACCCAAACCAAAGTAACCTAACCTAACCCAACCCAACCTAACCTAATTCAAGCAAACCCAACCTAACCGACATTAACCTAACCCAACCCAAGTCAACCCAACCCAGCTCAGCCTCACCTAACCTAACCTAAATTAACCCAACCTAACCCAACCCAACCTAACCTAACCCTAAACAACCAAACCTAACCTAACCCAACTTAACCTAACCTAACCCAACCCGACCCAAACTATCCTTATCTATCCCAAATCTACCTATCCCAACCTAACCGACATTAACCTAACACAACCCAAGCCAACCCAACCTAACCCAACCTAACCTAACCTTACATAACCCAACTCAACACAACCTAGCCTATCCTATCCCAACCCAACATTACCTAACCCATCACTACCCAAACCAAGTCAACCTAATCAAACCTAACCCAAAGTTACCTAACCTAACCCATCCCAACTAACCTAACCCAAGCAAACCCAACCAAACCTACATTAATTTACCCCAACCCAAGTCAACCCGACCCAACTCAACCTCACCTAACCTAACCTAACTTAACCCAACCTAACCCAATCCAACCTATCTTGACCCAACCCAACCAAACCAAACCTACCCCAACCCAAACTATCCTTACCTAACCCAAACCTACCTATCCCTACCTAACCTAACCCAGCCCAACCTATCGTAACCCTACCCAACCTTACATAAATTAACCTAACCCAACACAACCCAACCTAACCGAACCCAACTTAACCTAACCCAACCTAACATAACCTAATCGAGCCGAACCCAACCCAACCTAACCTAATCCAAACCAACCTAACCCAACCTAACCTAACCTAACCCAACACAACTTAAATTTACCTAACACAACACAACTTAACCTAACCTAACGCAACCCAACCTAGCCCAACACAACAAAACTAACACAACCCAACCTAATCCAACCAAACATAACCAAACCTAACCCAACATAACACCACACAACCCAGCATAACCCAACCTAACCCAACATAACCCAACCCAACCTAACCAAAACTAACTTAACCTAACCCAAACTAATCCAAACCAATGCAACCTAACCCAACCTAATCCAACCGAACGCAACATAACCTAACTGAACCTATCCCAACCCAACCCAACCTAATCCAACCCAGCCAAACCTAACCCAACCTAACCTAACCCAAAAAACCTAACATAAATTAACTTTACCTAACACAACCGAAAGCAACCCAACCTAAACCAACCTAACATAACCCAACCCAACCTAACGTAACCCAATCCAAGCGAATCCTACCTAACCCAACCCAACCCAAACCAATCTAACCTAACCCAATCCAAGCTAACCCAACCTAACCTAACCCAACCAAACTAAAATTAACCTAACCCAAACCAACCTAATCGAACGCAACCTTACCTAACACAACACATAACCTTACCTAACCCAACCTAACACCACTTAACCTAACCTAACACAGCTAAACCTAACCAAACCAAAAAAACCAAACCTACCCCATCCCAACCTAACCTAACCGAAACCAACCTAAGCCTACCCAAGCTAATACAACATAACCCAACGAAACCTAACCTAACCCAACCTAAGCTAACCTAACCCAACATAACCCTAAACAATATAACCTAACCTAATTTAATCGAACACAACCTAACCTAACCTCACCCAACCCAACCCCAACTAACCTAACCTTTCCGAAACTTATATAAACCAACCAAACTTAATCCAACCCAACCTAACCTAACCCAACCCAATCAAACATAAATTAACCTTACCTAACCCAACCTAACCCAACCCAACCTAATGTAACTCAACCCAACCTAACCTTACCCTAACCTAACCTTAACCTAACCTTACCTAACCCAACCCAAAACAACGTAACCTACCCCAACCCCAATTAACCTAACCCAAACAACCTAACCCAACCCAACATTACCTAACCTAACCGAACACAACTTAAACTTACCTAACCCAACCTAACCCACCACAACTTAAACTAACCTAACGCATCAAAACCTAACCAAACCAAAAACCTAACCTAACCCTTCCCAACCTAAACTAGCCGAAACTAACCTAAGCCTACCCAAGCTAATCCAACCTAACCCAACCAAACCTAATCCAACCTAACCCAACATAACCCAAACCAAAGTAACCTAACCTAACCCAACCCAACCTAACCTAATTCAAGCAAACCCAACCTAACCGACATTAACCTAACCCAACCCAAGTCAACCCAACCCAGCTCAGCCTCACCTAACCTAACCTAAATTAACCCAACCTAACCCAACCCAACCTAACCTAACCTTAAACAACCAAACCTAACCTAACCCAACTTAACCTAACCTAACCCAACCCGACCCAAACTATGCTTATCTATCCCAAACCTACCTATCCCAACCTAACCTAACCCAGCCCAATGTATTCTAACAAAAATCAACGTAACATATATTACCCTAACCCAACCCAGCCCATAGGGTTAATTGGAGAGACATGGGAGAGGCCTTTGCCTTGCAGTGGGTGCAGTAAGGCTGATGATGATGATGATGAACCCAACCCAACCTAACCTAACCCAACCCAATCCAACCCAACTTAAACTAACCCAAATTAGCATAACCTAACCCAACACAACTTAATCTAACCTAACGCAACCCAACCTAGCCCAACACAACAAACCTAACACAACCCAACCCAATCCAACCAAACCTAACCTAATCTAACCTAACCCAATCTAACCCAAACCAACTTAACCTACCCCAACCCCAATTAACCTAACCCAAACAACCTAACCCAACCCAACATTACCTAACCTAACCGAACACAACTTAAACTTACCTAACCCAACCTAAACCATCACAACTTAAACTAACCTAACGCAGCAAAACCTAACCAAACCAAAAACCTAACCTAACCCATCCGAACCTAAACTAGCCGAAACTAACCTAAGCCTACCCAAGCTAATCCAACCTAACCCAACATAACCCAAACCATAGTAACCTAACCTAACCCAACCCAACCTAACCTAATTCAAGCAAACCCAACCTAACCGACATTAACCTAACCCAACCCAAGTCAACCCAACCCAGCTCAGCCTCACCTAACCTAACCTAAATTATACCCAACCTAACCCAACCCAACCTAACCTAACCCTAAACAACCAAACCTAACCTAACCCAACTTAACCTAACCTAACCCAACCCGACCCAAACTATGCTTATCTATCCCAAACCTACCTATCCCAACCTAACCTAACCCAGCCCAATGTATCCTAACAAAATCCAACCTAACATAAATTACCCTAACCCAACCCAGCCCATAGGGTTAATTGGAGAGACATGGGAGAGGCCTTTGCCCTGCAGTGGGTGCAGTAAGGCTGATGATGAACCCAACCCAACCTAACCTAACCCAACCTAATCCAACCCAACTTAAACTAACCCAAATTAGCATAACCTAACCCAACACAACTTAATCTAACCTAACGCAACCCAACCTAGCCCAACACAACAAACCTAACACAACCCTACCCAATCCAACCAAACCTAACCTAATCTAACCTAACCCAATCTAACCCAAACCAACTTAACCTTACCTAACCCAACCCAAAACAACGTAACCTACCCCAACCCCAATTAACCTAACCCAAACCACCTAACCCAAACAACCTAACCCAACCCAACATTCACTAACCTAACCGAACACAACTTGAACTTACCTAACCCAACCTAACCCATCACAACTTAAACTAACCTAACGCAGCAAAACCTAACCAAACCAAAAACCTAACCTAACCCATCCCAACCTAAACTAGCCGAAACTAACCTAAGCCTACCCAAGCTAATCCAACCTAACCCAACCAACCCTAATCCAACCTAACCCAACATAACCCAAACCAAAGTAACCTAACCTAACCCAACCTAACCTAATTCAAGCAAACCCAACCTAACCGACATTAACCTAACCCAACCCAAGTCAACCCAACCCAGCTCAGCCTCACCTAACCTAACCTAAATTAACCCAACCTAACCCAACCTAACCTAACCCTAAACAACCAAACCTAACCTAACCCAACTTAACATAACCTAACCCAACCCGACCCAAACTATCCTTATCTATCCCAAATCTACCTATCGCAAACTAACCGACATTAACCTAACTCAACCCAAGCCAACCCAACCTAACCCAACCTAACCTAACCTTACATAACCCAACTCAACACAACCTAGCCCATCCTATCCCAACCCAACACAACCTAACCCATTACTACCCAAACCAACTCAACCTAACCGAACCTAACCCAAAGTTACCTAACCTAACCCAACTAACCTAACCCAAGCAAACCCAACCAAACCAACATTAATTTACCCCAACCCAAGTCAACCCGACCCAACTCAACCTCACCTAACCTAACCTAACTTAACCCAACCTAACCCAATCCAACCTAACTTGACCCAACCCAACCAAACCTAACCTACCACAACCCAAACTATCCTTACCTAACCCAAACCTACCTATCCCTACCTAACCTAACCCACCCCAACCTATCCTAACCCTACCCAACCTTACATAAATTAACCTAACCCAACACAACCCAACCTAACCGAACCCAACTTAACCTAACCCAACCTAACATAACCTAATCGAGCCGAACCCAACCCAACCTAACCTAATCCAAACCAACCTAACCCAACCTAACCTAACCTAACCCAACACAACTTAACCTAACCTAACGCAACCTAACCTAGCCCAACACAACAAAACTAACACAACCCAACCTAATCCAACCAAACATAACCAAACCTAACCCAACATAACACCACACAACCCAGCATAACCCAACCTAACCCAACATAACCTAACCCAACCTAACCAAAACTGACTTAACCTAACCCAAACTAATCCAAACCAATGCAACCTAACCCAACCTAATCCATCCGAACGCAACATAACCTAACTGAACCTATCCCAACCCAACCCAACCTAATCCAACCCAGCCAAACCTAACCCAACCTAACCTAACCCAAAAAACCTAACGTAAATTAACCTTACCTAACACAACCGAAAGCAACCCAACCTAAACCAACCTAACCTAACCCAACCCAACCTAACGTAACCCAATCCAACCGAATCCTACCTAACCCAACCCAACCCAAACCAATCTAACCTAACCCAATCCAAGCTAACCCAACCTAACCTAACCCAACCAAACTAAAATTAACCTAACCCAAACCAACCTAATCGAACGCAACCTTACCTAACACAACACATCACCTTACCTAACCCAACCTAACCCAACCTAACACCACTTAACCTAACCTAACGCAGCTAAACCTAACCAAACCCAAAAAACCAAACCTACCCCATCCCAACCTAACCTAACCGAATCCAACCTAAGCCTACCCAAGCTAATACAACATAACCCAACGAAACCTAACCTAACCCAACCTAAGCTAACCTAACCCAACATAACCCAATACAATATAACCTAACCTAATTTAATCGAACACAACCTAACCTAACCTCACCCAACCCAACCCCAACTAACCTAACCTTACCGAAACTTCCATAAACCAACCAAACTTAATCCAACCCAACCTAACCTAACCCAACCCAATCAAACGTAAATTAACCTTACCTAACCCAACCTAACCCAACCCAACCTAATGTAACTCAACCCAACCTAACCTTACGCTAACCTAACCTTACTCTAACCTAACCTTAACCTCACCTTACCTAACCCAACCCACACCAAAGAAACCTAACCCAACCCATAACAACGTAACCTAACCAAACCCAATCTAATCTAACCCAACCTAAACCCACCCAACCTTACCTAACATAACCCAACCTAACCTAACCCAACCCAAGCCAATCCAACCTAACCTAACCCAGAATAACCTAACCAAACCTAACCCATCCTAACCCAACCTATCCCAACCCAACACAACTTAACCTTACCTAACCCACGTAATCCAACACAAATTAACCTAACCTAATGCAGCCCAACATAACCGAACACAACAAACCTAACCTACGCCATCTCAACTAACCTAACCCAAACCAACCTAATCCAACCTAACCCTACCTAACAAAACCCAACACAAGCTCGCCTAACCTAACTTAACCCAACCTAACCTAACTCAACCCAACCCAGCCTAACCTAATCGAAACCAACCTAACCTTACCTAACATAACCCAACCCTTCTTATCCCAACATATCCCAACCTATCCTAACCCAACCAAACCTAACGTAACCTACCCTTACCTAACCCAACCCAAACCAACCAAACTTAACCCAACCCAGCCTAACCTAACCCAACCCAAATTTATACTAATCCCAACCCAACCTAACAAAACCATACTAACCTAACCCAACCCAAGCCAACAAAACCTAACCTAACCCAGACTAACCTAACCAAACCTAACCCAGCCTGACCAAACATAACCTAACGTTACCTAACTTAACCAAACCAAACCCAGCCTTACCCAACAAAACATAACCTAACCAAACCCAACCTAACCCAAACCAACTCAACCTGAGCTAACCGAACCTATCTTAGCCCAACCTAACCTAACAAAGCATAACCCAACCCAACCCAGCCTAACATAACCCATTCCAACCCAACCCCACCTTACATAACCTAACTGAACCCAAACTAACCTAACCTTACCCAACCCAACCTAATCCAAACCAACGCACCCTACCCCAGCCTAATCCAACCTTACCTAACCCATCCTGACCAAACCCCACATCACCTATCGTAAATTTACCTTACCTAACACAACCCAAACCAACCCAACCTAACATAACCTTATATAACCCAACCCAACACAACCTAACCTAGCCTATCCTATCCCAACCCAAACCTACTCAACCTAACCGAACCTAACCCAAAGTTACCTAACCTAACCCCAACCCAACCTAACCTAATTCAAGCAAACCCAACCTAACCGACATTAACCTAACCCAACCCAAGTCAACCCAACCCAGCTCAGGCTCACCTAACCTAACCTAAATTAACCCAACCTAACCCAACCCAACCTAACCTAACCTTAAACCAACCAAACCTAACCTAACCCAACTTAACCTAACCTAACCCAACCCGACCAAAACTATGCTTATCTATCCCAAACCTACCTATCCCAACCTAACCTAACCGAGCCCAACCTGTATCCTAACAAAATCCAACCTAACATAAATTACCCTAACCCAACCCAGCCCATAGGGTTAATTGGAGAGACATGGGAGAGGCCTTTGCCCTGCAGTGGGTGCAGTAAGGCTGATGATGAACCCAACCCAACCTACCACCTAACCCAACCCAATCCAACCCAACTTAAACTAACCCAAATTAGCATAACCTAACCCAACACCCAACTTAATCTAACCTAACGCAACCCAACCTAGCCCAACACAACAAACCTAACACAACCCCTACCCAATCCAACCACCAACCTAACCTAATCTAACCTAACCCCAATCTAACCCAACACCAACTTAACCTTACCCTACCACCCCAACCCACAAACAACGTAACCTACCCCAACCCCAACTTAACCTAACCCAAACCAACCTAACCCAAACAACCTAACCCAACCCAACATTCACTAACCTAACCGAACACAACTTGAACTTACCTAACCCAACCTAACCCATCACAACTTAAACTAACCTAACCGCAGCCAAACCTAACCAAACCAAATAACCTAACCTCCAACCCATCCCAACCTAAACTAGCCGAAACTAACCTAAGCCTACCCAAGCTAATCCAACCTAACCCAACCAAACCTAATCCAACCTAACCCAACATAACCCAAACCAAAGTCAACCTAACCTAACCCAACCCAACCTAACCTAACCTTCAACGCAACCCACCCACACCTAACCCGACCCATCCTAACCTAACCCAACCCAAGTCAACCCAACCCAGCCTCAGCCTCACCTAACCTAACCTAAATTAACCCCCAACCTAACCCAACCCAACCTAACCTAACCCTAAACAACCAAACCTAACCTAACCCAACTTAACATAACCTAACCCAACCCGACCCAAACTATCCTTATCCCCCTATCCCAAATCCTACCTATCGCCAAACTAACCGCACATCTAACCTAACTCAACCCCAGCCAACCCAACCTAACCCAACCTAACCTAACCTTACATAACCCAACCTCAACACAACCTAGCCCATCCTACTCCCAACCCAACATCTCACCTAACCCATCACTACCCAAACCAACCTCAACCTAACCGAACCTAACCCAACCAGCTTATCCTAACCTAACCCAACCTAACCTAACCCAAGCAAACCCAACCAAACCTACATTAATTTACCCCAACCCAAGTCAACCCGACCCAACTCAACCTCACCTAACCTAACCTAACTTAACCCAACCTAACCCAATCCAACCTAACTTGACCCAACCCAACCCAAACCTAACCTACCCCAACCCCAAACCTATCCTTACCTAACCCAAACCTACCTATCCCTACCTAACCTAACCCAGCCCAACCTATCCTAACCCTACCCAACCTTACATAACCATTAACCTAACCCAACACAACCCAACCTAACCGAACCCAACTTAACCTAACCCAACCTAACATAACCTAATCCAGCCCAACCCCACCTTACATAACCTAACCTGAACCCAAACTAACCAACCTTACCCAACCCAACCTAATCCTAACAAACGCACCCTACCCCAGCCTAATCCAACCTTACCTAACCCATCCTGACCAAACCCCACATCACCTATCGTAAATTTACCTTACCTAACACAACCCAAACCTAACCCAACCTAACATAACCCTATATAACCCAACCCAACACAACCTAACCTAGCCTATCCTATCCCAACCCAGACCTACTCAACCTAACCGAACCTAACCCAAAGTTACCTAGCCTAACCCAACCCAACCTAACCTAATTCAAGCTGACCCAACCTAACCTACATTAACCTAACCCAACCCAAGTCAACCCGACCAAACTCAGCGTCACCTAACCTAACCTAACTTAACCCAAACTAACCCAACGCAACCTAACCTAACCCAAACCAATCAAACCTGAACCTAACCTCACCCAACCCAAATTAACCTTACCTAACCCTAACCTCCCTAACCCAGCCAAACCTAACCCAACCCAACCTAAATTACCCCAACCCAACCTAACGTAAATTAACCTTACCTAACCCAACATAACCGAATGCAACCCAACCCAATTGAACCCAAACCTAATCCTAACCCAACCCAACCCAACCTAACCCAATCCTACCGAACCCTACCTAACCCAACCCAACACCCCAAACCAATCTAACCTAACCCAATCCAAGCTAACCCAACCTAACCTAACCCAACCAAACTAAAATTAACCTAACCCAAACCAACCTAACTCGAACGCAACCTTACCTAACACAACCACCATCCACCTTACCTAACCCAACCTAACCCAACCTAACACCACTTAACCTAACCTAACGCAGCCTAAACCTAACCAAACCCAAACAAACCAAACCTACCCCATCCCAACCTAACCTAACCGAATCCAACCTAAGCCTACCCAAGCTAATACAACATAACCCAACGAAACCTAACCTAACCCAACCTAAGCTAACCTAACCCTACATAACCCAATACAATATAACCTAACCTAATTTAATCGAACACAACCTAACCTAACCTCACCCAACCCAACCCCAACTAACCTAACCTTACCGAAACTTCCATAAACCAACCAAACTTAATCCAACCCAACCTAACCTAACCCAACCCAATCAAACGTAAATTAACCTTACCTAACCCAACCTAACCCAACCCAACCTAATGTAACTCAACCCAACCTAACCTTACGCTAACCTAACCTTACTCTAACCTAACCTTAACCTCACCTTACCTAACCCAACCCACACCAAAGAAACCTAACCCAACCCATAACAACGTAACCTAACCAAACCCAATCTAATCTAACCCAACTTAAACCCACCCAACCTTACCTAACATAACACAACCTAACCTAACCCAACACAAGCCAATCCAACCTAACCTAACCCAGAATAACCTAACCAAACCTAACCCATCCTAACCCAACCTATCCCAAACCAACACAACTTAACCTTACCTAACCCACGTAATCCAACACAAATTAACCTAACCTAATGCAGCCCAACATAACCGAACACAACAAACCTAACCTACGCCATCTCAACTAACCTAACCCAAACCAAACTAATCCAACCTAACCCTACCTAACAAAACCCAACACAAGCTCGCCTAACCTAACTTAACCCAACCTAACCTAACTCAACCCAACCCAGCCTAACCTAATCGAAACCAACCTAACCTTACCTAACATAATCCAACCCTTCTTATCCCAACATATCCCAACCTATCCTAACCCAACCAAACCTAACGTAACCTAACCTTACCTAACCCAACCCAAACCAACCAAACTTAACCCAACCCAGCCTAACCTAACCCAACCCAAATTTATACTAATCCCAACCCAACCTAACAAAACCATACTAACCTAACCCAACCCAAGCCAACAAAACCTAACCTAACCCAGACTAACCTAACCAAACCTAACCCAGCCTGACCAAACATAACCTAACGTTACCTAATTTAACCAAACCAAACCCAGCCTTACCCAACAAAACATAACCAAACCAAACCCAACCTAACCCAAACCAACTCAACCTGAGCTAACCGAACCTATCTTAGCCCAACCTAACCTAACAAAGCATAACCCACCCAACCCAGCCTAACATAACCTATTCCAACCCAACCCCACCTTACATAACCTAACTGAACCCAAACTAACCTAACCTTACCCAACCCAACCTAATCCAAACCAACGCACCCTACCCCAGCCTAATCCAACCTTACCTAACCCATCCTGACCAAACCCCACATCACCTATCGTAAATTTACCTTACCTAACACAACCCAAACCAACCCAACCTAACATAACCTTATATAACCCAACCCAACACAACCTAACCTAACCTATCCTATCCCAACCCAAACCTACTCAACCTAACCGAACCTAACCCAAAGTTACCTAACCTAACCCAACCCAACTAACCTAATTCAAGCAAACCCAACCTAACCTACATTAACCTAACCCAACCCAAGTCAACCCGACCAAACTCAGCCTCACCAAACCTAACCTAACTTAACCCAAACTAACCCAACACAACCTAACCTAACCCAAACCAATCAAACCTAACCTAACCTCACCCAACCCAACCCAAATTAACCTTACCTAACCCAAACCTCCCTAAACCATCCAAACCTAATCCAACCCAACCTAAATTAACCCAACCCAACCAAACGTAAATTAACCTTACCTAACCCAACATAACCTAATGTAACCCAACCCAATTGAACCCAAACCAATCCTACCAAACCCAACCCAACCCAACCTAACCTAACCTAACATAACCCAACCCAACTTACCCAAACCCAACCTAACCCAAACCAAGCTAACCTTACACAATCCAACCTAATCCAACCCAACCTAACATAACTTAACCCAACAAAGCTAACCCAACACAAGTTAACCTACCCTAACGCAGCCCAAACTAACCCAACAGAACAAACCTAACCTACCCCATCCCAACCTAACCTAACCTAAACCAACCTAAGCCAACCGAACCCAACCAAACCCAACCCAACCTAACCCAAAATAACAAAACCCAACTCAACCTCACCTAACGTACCCTAACTTAACCCAACCTAACTTAACCTCACCTAACTCAACTCAAGCCAACCTAACCTAATCAACCTAACCCAACCCAACAAAACCTAACCTAATCCAACCCATATTAACTCAACCCAACCTTATCTACCTTAATGTAACCCAACCGAACTCAAGCCAACCTAACCTACATTAACCTTACCCAACCCAAGTCAACCCGACCCAACCGAACCCAAACTATCCTTACCTAACCCAAACCTACCTATTCCAACATAACCTAACCCAAGCCAACCAAACCTAACCTAACCTAACCCAACCCAAACTATCCTTACCTAACCCAAACCTACCTATTCCAACCTAACCTAACCCAGCCCAACGAATCCTAAAAACCAACCTAACATAAATTACCCTAACCCAACCCAGCCCATAGGGTTAATTGGAGAGACATGGGAGAGGCCTTTGCCCTGCAGTGGGTGCAGTAAGGCTGTGGATGATGATGATGAGCCCAACCGAACCTAACCTAACCCAACCCAATCCAACCCAACTTAAACTAACCCAAATTAGCATAACCTAACCCAACACAACTTAATCTAACCTAACGCAACCTAAGCTATCCCAACACAACAAACCTAACACAACCCAACCCAATTCAAACAAACCTAACCTAATCTAACCTAACCCAATCTAACCCAAACCAACTTAACCTTACCTAACCCAACCCAAAACAATGTAACCTACCCCAACCCCAATTAACCTAACCCAACCACCTAACCCAACCCAACATTACCTAACCTAACCGAACGCAACTTGAACTTACCTAACCCAACCTAACCCATCACAACTTAAACTAACCTAACGAAGCAAAACCTAACCAAACCAAAAATCTAACCTAACCCATCCCAACCTAAACTAGCCGAAACTAACCTAAGCCTACCCAAGCTAATCCAACCTAACCCAACCAAACCTAATCCAACCTAACCCAACATAACCCAAACCAAAGTAACCTAACCTAACCCAACCCAACCTAACCTAATTCAAGCAAACCCAACCTAACCGACATTAACCTAACCCAACCCAAGTCAACCCAACCCAGCTCAGCCTCACCTAACGTAACCTAAATTAACCTAACCTAACCCAACCCAACCTAACCTAACCTTAAACAACCAAACCTAACCTAACCCAACTTAACCTAACCTAACCCAACCCGACCAAACTATGCTTATCTATCCCAAACCTACCTATCCCAACCTAACCTAACCCAGCCCAATGTATCCTAACAAAAACCAACCTAACATAAATTACCCTAACCCAACATAGCCCATAGGGTTAATTGGAGAGACATGGGAGAGGCCTTTGCCCTGCAGTGGGTGCAGTAAGGCTGATGATGATGATGATGATGAACCCAACGCAACCTAACCTAACCCAACCCAATCCAACCCAACTTAAACTAACCCAAATTAGCATAACCTAGCCCAACACAACTTAATCTAACCTAACGCAACCCAACCTAGCCCAACACAACAAACCTAACACAACCCAACCCAATCCAACCAAACCTAACCTAATCTAACCTAACCCAATCTAACCCAAACCAACTTAACCTTACCTAACCCAACCCAAAACAACGTAACCTACCCCAACCCCAATTAACCTAACCCAAACAACCTAACCCAACCCAACATTACCTAACCTAACCGAACACAACTTAAACTTACCTAACCCAACCTAACCCATCACAACTTAAACTAACCTAACGCAGCAAAACCTAACCAAACCAAAAACCTAACCTAACCCATCCCAACCTAAACTAGCCGAAACTAACCTAAGCCTACCCAAGCTAATCCAACCTAACCCAACCAAACCTAATCCAACCTAACCCAACATAACCCAAACCAAAGTAACCTAACCTAACCCAACCCAACCTAACCTAATTCAAGCAAACCCAACCTAACCGACATTAACCTAACCCAACCCAAGTCAACCCAACCCAGCTCAGCCTCACCTAACCTAACCTAAATTAACCCAACCTAACCCAACCCAACCTAACCTAACCCTAAACAACCAAACCTAATCTAACCCAACTTAACCTAACCTAACCCAACCCGACCCAAACTATGCTTATCTATCCCAAACCTACCTATCCCAACCTAACCTAACCCAGCCCAATGTATCCTAACAAAATCCAACCTAACATAAATTACCCTAACCCAACCCAGCCCATAGGGTTAATTGGAGAGACATGGGAGAGGCCTTTGCCCTGCAGTGGGTGCAGTAAGGCTGATGATGATGATGATGAACCCAACCCAATGTAACCTAACCAAACCCAATCCAACCCAACTTAAACTAAACCAAATTAGCATAACCTAACCCAATACAACTTAAAATAACCTAACGCAACCCAACCTAGCCCAACACAACAAACCTAACACAACCCATCCCAATCCAACCAAACCTAACCTAACCTAACCCAATCTAACCCAAACCAACTTAACCTTACCTAACCCAACCCAAAACAACGTAACCTACCCAACCCCAATTAACCTAACCCAATCAACCTAACCCAACCCAACATTACCTAACCTAACCGAACACAACTTATACTTACCTAGCCCAACCTAACACATCACAACTTAAACTAACCTAACGCAGCTAAACCTAACCAAACCAAAAACCTAACCTACCCCATCCCAACCTAAACTAGCCGAAACTCAGCTAAGCCTACCCAAGCTAATCCAACCTAACCCAACCAAACCTAATCCAACCTAACCCAAGATAACCCAAACCAAAGTAACCTAACCTAACCAAAACCAACGCAGCCTAACCCAACCTAATCCGACTGAACTCAACATAATCTAATCGAACATAACCCAAACCAACCCAACCCAACCTAACATATCGCATCCCAATCTAACCTAACCTAACCTAACCCAACCTAAACCAAACTAACCTTACCTAATCCAAACCTCCCTAAAGCATCCAAACGAAATCAAACCCGACCTCAATTATCCCAACCCAACCAAACGTAAATTAACCTTACCAAACCTAACATAACCCAACCTAACCAAACAAAATTTAAACCAACCCAACCTAATCTATCCCAACCCAAGGTAACCCACCCTAACCTAACACAACCCAACCCAACTTAACCTAACACAACCTAACCTAACCCAAACCAACATAACAAAATTCAATCTAACCTACCCAAACTAACAGAACCTAACGCAACAAAACTTGACCTTACCTAACCCAAAAAAACTTTTACCTTACCTGACCCAACACAAGTTAGCCTACCCTAACGCAGCCCAACCTAACCCAACACAAGTTAACCTACCCTAACGCAGCCCAACCTAACCCAACCCAGCAAACCTAACCTACCCCATCCCAACCTAAGCCGACCTAACGCAACCAAACCCAACCCAACCTAACCCAAAATAAAAAACCCAACTCAACCTCACCTAACCTAAATTGACCTGACCTAACCTAAATCAACTCAACCAAACCTAACCTAATCATCCTGACTCAACCCAACATAACCTAACCTAACCCAACCCAAATTAACCTAATCCAACCTTATCAACATTAACCTAACCCAACCCAACTCAACCCAACCTAACCTAACCTAACCCAACCCAACCCACACAAACCTTACCTAACCCAAACCTACCCAACTTAACCTAACCCAACCCAACTCAACCTAATCCAACCTAACCTAACCCAACCCAACCTACCGTATATTGAACCTTACCAACCCAACCCAAACCAACCTAACATAACCTAATCTACCCCAACCAAACCTAACGTAACCCAACCAAACCGAACCCAACCCAAACCAACTTAACCCAACCCAACCCAACCAAACCTAACCCATCCCAATCTAATCCAACCTAACCTAACCCAACCAAACATATCCCAACCCAACCTAACCTAACCGATTCCAAAACAACCCTTCCTATCCCAACCTAACATAAACCAACCCAACCTATCCCAACCTATCCTAACCCAACCCAATCCAACCTAACGTAGCCTAACCTAACCTAACCCATCCCAATCTAGCCCTACCTAACCTAACCGAACCCAACCCAACCAAACCTAACCCAACCTAACATAACTAACCTATTCCAACCCAACCCTTCCTATCCCAACCTAACCGAACCCAACACAACTTAACCTTAACTAACCTAATTTAACCCAACCCAACCTAACGTAACCTAACCTTACCTAACCCATCCCAACCGAACCCAAACAAACCTTTCCTAACCCAAACCTACCTAAACCAACCTATCCTAACCCAACCCAACTCAACCTAACCCCAACCAAACCTAACCCTACCCAACCTAACTAAATTAACCTTACCTGTCCCAACCCAAACCAACCTTATTTAACCTAGCCTAACCCAACCCAACCTAACGTAGCCAAACCAAACCGAACCCAACCCAATGCTACCTAACCCAACCAAAACCAACTTAACCCACCCCAATCTAACCTAACCCAACCCAATTTAACTCAGCCTGGCCTAACCCAACCCAGACAACCAAACCTAACCTTACCCAACCCAACCCAACCCTTAATATCCTAACCTAACCTAACCCAAGCCAACATATTCCAACCAAACCTAACTCAACCCAAGCCAACCCAACCTAAGCTAACCCAGTCTAACCTAATTAAACCTAACCCAGCCTAACCCAACACAACCTAACCTTACCTAAATTTACCAAACCAAGCCCAACCCGACCAAACAAAGCCTAACCTCAGCAAACCCACCCTAATCCAACCCAACACAACCTGACCTAATCGAACCCTCTTAGCCCAACCTATCCTAGCAAGACATAACAAAACCCAACCTAACCTAACTTAACCCAACCAAGCCTACCCTAACCTAAGCCAACCGAATCCAACCTTACATAACCTAACTGAACCCAAACTAACCTAACATAACCTATCCCAACCAAACCCGCCCAAACCAACGCAACCTGACCCGTCCTAATTCATCCTTACCCAACCTAACCTAACCCAACCCAACCTAACATAACCCAACCCAACACAACTAACCTAGCCTATCGTATCCCAACCCAACATTACCTAACCCATCACTACCCAAACCGACTCAACCTAACCGAACCTAACCCAAAGTTACTAACCTAACCCAACCCAACTAACCTAACCCAAGAAAACCCAACCAAACCTACATTAATTTACCCCAACCCAAGTCAACCCGACCCAACTCAACCTCACCTAACCTAACCTAACTTAACCCAACCTAACCCAACCCAACCTAACTTGACCCAACCCAACCAAGCCAAACCTACCCCAACCCAAACTATCCTTACCTAACCCAAACCTACCTATCCCTACCTAACCTAACCCAGCCCAACCTATCGTAACCCTACCCAACCTTACATAAATTAACCTAACCCAACACAACCCAACCTAACCGAACCCAACTTAACCTAACCCAACCTAACATAACCTAATCGAGCCGAACCCAACCCAACCTATCCTAATCCAAACCAACCTAACCCAACCTAACCTAACCTAACCCAACACAACTTAACCTTACCTAACCCAACACAACTTAACCTAACCTAACGCAACCCAACCTAGCCCAACACAACAAAACTAACACAACCCAACCTAATCCAACCAAACATAACCAAACCTAACCCAACATAACACCACACAACCCAGCATAACCCAACCTAACCCAACATAACCCAACCCAACCTAACCAAAACTAACTTAACCTAACCCAAACTAATCCAAACCAATGCAACCTAACCCAACCTAATCCAACCGAACGCAACATAACCTAACTGAACCTATCCCAACCCAACCCAACCTATTCCAACCCAGCCAAACCTAACCCAACCTAACCTAACCCAAAAAACCTAACATAAATTAACCTTACCTAACACAACCGAAAGCAACCCAACCTAAACCAACCTAACCTAACCCAACCCAACCTAACGTAACCCATTCCAACCGAATCCTACCTAACCCAACCCAACCCAAACCAACCTAACCTAACCCAACCCAAGCTAACCCAACCTAACCTAACCCAACCACACTGAAATTAACCTAACCCAAACCAACCTAATCGAACGCAACCCTACCTAACACAACACATCACCTTGCCTAACCCAACCTAACCCAACCTAACACCACCTAACCTAACCTAACGCAGCTAAACCTAACCAAACCCAAAAAACCAAACCTACCCCATCCCAACCTAACCTAACCGAAACCAACCTAAGCCTACCCAAGCTAATACAACATAACCCAACGAAACCTAACCTAACCCAACCTAAGCTAACCTAACCCAACATAACCCAATACAATATAACCTAAACTAATTTAATCGAACCCAACCTAACCTAACCTCACCCAACTAACCTTACCTTACCGAAACCTCCATAAACCAACCAAACTTAATCCAACCCAACCTAACCTAACCCAACCAAATCAAACGTATATTAACCTTACCTAACCCAACCTAACCCAACCCAACCTAATGTAACTCAACCCAACCTAACCTTACCCTAACCTAACCTTAACCTAACCTTACCTAACCCAACCCACACCAACGCAACCTAACCCAACCCATAACAACGTAACCTAACCAAACCCAATCTAATCTAACCCAACCTAAACCCACCCAACCTAACCTAACATAACCCAACCTAACCTAACCCAACCCAAGCCAACCCAACCTAACCTAACCCAGACTAACCTAACCAATCCTAACCCATCCTAACCCAACGTATCCCAACCCAACACAACTTAACCTTACCTACACCAACGTAATCCAACACAAATTAACCTAACCTAATGCAGCCCAACATAACCGAACACAACAAACCTAACCTACGCCATTCCAACCTAACCTAACCCAAACCAACCTAATCCAACCTAACCCAACCTAACAAAACCCAACACAAGCTCGCCTAACCTAACTTAACCCAACCTAACCTAACTCAACCCAACCCAACCTAACCTAATCGAACCCAACCTAACCTTACCTAACATAACCCAACCCTTCTTATCCCAACATAACCCAACCTATTCTAACCCAACCAAACCTAACGTAACCTAACCTTACCTAACCCAACCCAAACCAACCAAACTTAACCCAACCCAGCCTAACCTAACCCAACCCAATCTAATCTAATCCCAACCCAACCTAACAAAACCATACTAACCTAACCCAACCCAAGCCAACCCAACCTAACCTAACCCAGACTAACCTAACCAAACCTAACCTAGCCTGGCCCAACATAACCTAACGTTACCTAACTTAACCAAACCAAACCCAACCTTACCCAACAAAACTTAACCTAACAAAGCATACCCCAACTCAATCCATCCTAACATAACCTATTCCAACCCAACCCCACCTTACATAACCTAACTGAACCCAAACTAACCTAACCTTACCCAACCCAACCTAATCCAAACGAACGCACCCTAACCCAACCTAATTCAACCTTACCTAACCCATCCTGACCAAACCCCACTAAACCTATCGTAAATTTACCTTACCTAACACAACCCAAACCAACCCAACCTAACATAACCTTATATAACCCAACCCAACACAACCTAACCTAGCCTATCCTATCCCAACCCAAACCTACTCAACCTAACCGAACCTAACCCAAAGTTACCTAACCTAACCCAACCCAACCTAACCTAATTCAGGCAAACCCAACCTCACCTACATTAAGCTAACCCAACCCAAGTCAACCCGACCAAACTCAGCCTCACCTAACCTAACCTAACTTAACCCAAACTAACCCAACACAATCTAACCTAACCCAAACCAATCAAACCTAACCTAACCTAACCTAACTCAACTCAACCCAACCTAACCTAATCAACCTAACCCAACCCAACATAACCTAACCTCACCCAACCCAAATTAACTCAACCCAATCTTAGCTACCTTAACCTTACCCAACCCAACTCATCCTAACCCAACCTAACCTAACCCAACCCAATCTAACCCTACCTAACCTCACCAAACCCAACCCAACCAAACCTAACCCAACCTTACATAAGCTAACCTTTTCCAACCCAACCCTTCCTATCCCAACCTAACCCAACCTATCCTATCCTAACCCAACCAAACCTAACGTAACCCAACCTTACCTAACCAAACCCAACCTAACCTAACCCAGACTAACCTAACCAAACCTAACCCAGTCAAACCCAAAACAACATAACATTACCTAAATTAACCAAACAAAACCAAATCTTACCTAAAAAAGCCTAACCTAACCAAACGCAACCCAACCTAACCAAACCAAACTCAACCTGACCTAACCGTACCTATCTTAGCCCAACCTAACCTAACAAAACATAACCCAACCAAACCCAACCTAACCTAACTTAACCTAACCCAACTCAGCCTGACATAACCTATTCCAAGCCAACCCCACCTTACATAACCTAACTGAACCCAAACTAACCTAACCTAACCCAACCCAACCTAACCCAAAGCTAATACAGCCTTACCCAACCCAACCTAACCTAACCCAACCACCCCTAACGTAAATTAACGTTACCTATCCCAACCCAAACCAACTCAACCTGTCCGAACCTAACCCAAAGTTACATAACCTAACCCAACCCAACCTAACCTAATTCAAGCAAACCCAACCTAACCGACATTAACCTAACCCAACCCAAGTCAACCCAACCCTGCTCAGCCTCACCTAACCTAACCTAAATTAACCCAACCTAACCCAACCCAACCTAACCTAACCCTAAACAACCAAACCTAACCTAACCCAACTTAACCTAACCTAACCCAACCCGACCCAAACTATCCTTATCCCAAATCTACCTATCCCAACCTAACCGACATTAACCTAACACAACCCAAGCCACCCAACCTAACCCAACTTAACCTAACCTAACCCAACCCGACCCAAACTATGCTTATCTATCCCAAACCTACCTATCCCAACCTAACCTAACCCAGCCCAACGTATCCTAACAAAAACCAACCTAACATAAATTACCCTAACCCAACCCAGCCCATAGGGGTAATTGGAGAGACATGGGAGAGGCCTTTGCCCTGCAGTGGGTGCAGTAAGGCTGTGATGATGATGATGAACCCAACCCAACCTAACCTAACCCAACCCAATCCAACCCAACTTAAACTAACCCAAATTAGCATAACCTAACCCAACACAACCTAATCTAACCTAACGCAACCCAACCTAGCCCAACACAACAAACCTAACACAACCCAACCCAATCCAACCAAACCTAACCTAATCTAACCTAACCCAATCTAACCCAAACCAACTTAACCTTACCTAACCCAACCCAAAACAATGTAACCTACCCCAACCCCAATTAACCTAACCCAAACAACCTAACCCAACCCAACATTACCTAACCTAACCGAACACAACTTAAACTTACCTAACCCAACCTAACCCATCACAACTTAAACTAACCTAACGCAGCAAAACCTAACCAAACCAAAAACCTAACCTAACCCATCCCAACCTAAACTAGCCGAAACTAACCTAAGCCTACCCAAGCTAATCCAACCTAACCCAACCAAACCTAATCCAACCTAACCCAACATAACCCAAACCAAAGTAACCTAACCTAACCCAACCCAACCTAACCTAATTCAAGCAAACCCAACCTAACCGACATTACTAACCCAACCCAATCAACCCAACCCAGCTCAGCCTCACCTAACCTAACCTAAATTAACCCAACCTAACCCAACCCAACCTAACCTACCCTAAACAACCAAACCTAACCTAACCCAACTTAACCTAACCTAACCCAACCCGACCCAAACTATGCTTATCTATCCCAAACCTACCTATCCCAACCTAACCTAACCCAGCCCAATGTATCCTAACAAAATCCAACCTAACATAAATTACCCTAACCCAACCCAGCCCATAGGTTTAATTGGA
Source organism: Amblyomma americanum (assembly GCA_030143305.2). Classification (NCBI taxonomy): domain Eukaryota; kingdom Metazoa; phylum Arthropoda; class Arachnida; order Ixodida; family Ixodidae; genus Amblyomma; species Amblyomma americanum. Next base: position 107,968 of record JARKHS020015357.1, read on the forward strand.
GAGACATGGGAGAGGCCTTTGCCCTGCAGTGGGTGCAGTAAGGCTGATGATGATGATGATGAACCCAACCCAACCTAACCTAACCCAACCCAATCCAACCCAACTTAAACTAACCCAAATTAGCATAACCTAACCCAACACAACTTAATCTTACCTAACGCAACCCAACCTAGCCCAACACAACAAACCTAACACAACCCTACCCAATCCAACCAAACCTAACCTAATCTAACCTAACCCAATCTAACCCAAACCAACTTAACCTTACCTAACCCAACCCAAAACAACGTAACCTACCCCAACCCCAATTAACCTAACCCAAACAACCTAACCCAACCCAACATTACCTAACCTAACCGAACACAACTTAAACTTACCTAACCCAACCTAACCCATCACAACTTAAACTAACCTAACGCAGCAAAACCTAACCAAACCAAAAACCTAACCTAACCCATCCCAACCTAAACTAGCCGAAACTAACCTAAGCCTACCCAAGCTAATCCAACCTAACCCAACCAAACCTAATCCAACCTAACCCAACATAACCCAAACCAAAGTAACCTAACCTAACCCAACCCAACCTAACCTAATTCAAGAAAACCCAACCTAACCGACATTAACCTAACCCAACCCAAGTCAACCCAACCCAGCTATGCCTCACCTAACCTAACCTAAATTAACCCAACCTAACCCAACCCAACCTAACCTAACCCTAAACAACCAAACCTAACCTAACCCAACTTAACCTAACCTAACCCAACCCGACCCAAACTATCCTTATCTATCCCAAATCTACCTATCCCAACCTAACCGACATTAACCTAACACAACCCAAGCCAACCCAACCTAACCCAACCTAACCTAACCTTACATAACCCAACTCAACACAACCTAGCCTATCCTATCCCAACCCAACATTACCTAACCCATCACTACCCAAACCAACTCAACCTAACCGAACCTAACCCAAAGTTACCTAACCTAACCCAACCCAACTAACCTAACCCAAGCAAACCCAACCAAACCTACATTAATTTACCCCAACCCAAGTCAACCCGACCCAACTCAACCTCACCTAACCTAACCTAACTTAACCCAACCTAACCCAATCCAACCTAACTTGACCCAACCCAACCAAACCTAACCTACCCCAACCCAAACTATCCTTACCTAACCCAAACCTACCTATCCCTACCTAACCTAACCCAGCCCAACCTATCCTAACCCTACCCAACCTTACATAAATTAACCTAACCCAACACAACCCAACCTAACCGAACCCAACTTAACCTAACCCAACCTAACATAACCAAATCGAGCCGAACCCAACCCAACCTAACCTAATCCAAACCAACCTAACCCAACCTAACCTAACCTAACCCAACACAACTTAACCTTACCTAACCCAACACAACTTAACCTAACCTAACGCAACCCAACCTAGCCCAACACAACAAAACTAACACAACCCAACCTAATCCAACCAAACATAACCAAACCTAACCCAACATAACACCACACAACCCAGCATAACCCAACCTAACCCAACATAACCCAACCCAACCTAACCAAAACTAACTTAACCTAACCCAAACTAATCCAAACCAATGCAACCTAACCCAACCTAATCCAACCGAACGCAACATAACCTAACTGAACCTATCCCAACCCAACCCAACCTAATCCAACCCAGCCAAACCTAACCCAACCTAACCTAACCCAAAAAACCTAACATAAATTAACCTTACCTAACACAACCGAAAGCAACCCAACCTAAACCAACCTAACCTAACCCAACCCAACCTAACGTAACCCATTCCAACCGAATCCTACCTAACCCAACCCAACCCAAACCAACCTAACCTAACCCAACCCAAGCTAACCCAACCTAACCTAACCCAACCAAACTGAAATTAACCTAACCCAAACCAACCTAATCGAACGCAACCTTACCTAACAAAACACATCACCTTGCCTAACCCAACCTAACCCAACCTAACACCACTTAACCTAACCTAACGCAGCTAAACCTAACCAAACCCAAAAAACCAAACCTACCCCATCCCAACCTAACCTAACCGAAACCAACCTAAGCCTACCCAAGCTAATACAACATAACCCAACGAAACCTAACCTAACCCAACCTAAGCTAACCTAACCCAACATAACCCAATACAATATAACCTAAACTAATTTAATCGAACCCAACCTAACCTAACCTCACCCAACCCAACCCCAACTAACCTTACCTTACCGAAACCTCCATAAACCAACCAAACTTAATCCAACCCAACCTAACCTAACCAACCCAATCAAACGTAAATTAACCTTACCTAACCCAACCTAACCCAACCCAACCTAATGTAACTCAACCCAACCTAACCTACCCTAACCTAACCTTAACCTAACCTTACCTAACCCAACCCACACCAACGCAACCTAACACAACCCATAACAACGTAACCTAACCAAACCCAATCTAATCTAACCCAACCTAAACCCACCCAACCTAACCTAACATAACCCAACCTAACCTAACCCAACCCAAGCCAACCCAACCTAACCTAACCCAGACTAACCTAACCAATCCTAACCCATCCTAACCCAACGTATCCCAACCCAACACAACTTAACCTTACCTACACCAACGTAATCCAACACAAATTAACCTAACCTAATGCAGCCCAACATAACCGAACACAACAAACCTAACCTACGCCATTCCAACCTAACCTAACCCAAACCAACCTAATCCAACCTAACCCAACCTAACAAAACCCAACACAAGCTCGCCTAACCTAACTTAACCCAACCTAACCTAACTCAACCCAACCCAACCTAACCTAATCGAACCCAACCTAACCTTACCTAACATAACCCAACCCTTCTTATCCCAACATAACCCAACCTATTCTAACCCAACCAAACCTAACGTAACCTAACCTTACCTAACCCAACCCAAACCAACCAAACTTAACCCAACCCAGCCTAACCTAACCCAACCCAATCTAATCTAATCCCAACCCAACCTAACAAAACCATACTAACCTAACCCAACCCAAGCCAACCCAACCTAACCTAACCCAGACTAACCTAACCAAACCTAACCTAGCCTGACCCAACATAACCTAACGTTACCTAACTTAACCAAACCAAACCCAACCTTACCCAACAAAACATAACCTAACAAAGCATAACCCAACTCAAGCCAGCCTAACATAACCTATTCCAACCCAACCCCACCTTACATAACCTAACTGAACCCAAACTAACCTAACCTTACCCAACCCAACCTAATCCAAACCAACGCACCCTACCCCAACCTAATTCAACCTTACCTAACCCATCCTGACCAAACCCCACTACACCTATCGTAAATTTACCTTACCTAACACAACCCAAACCAACCCAACCTAACATAACCTTATATAACCCAACCCAACACAACCTAACCTAGCCTATCCTATCCCAACCCAAACCTACTCAACCTAACCGAACCTAACCCAAAGTTACCTAACCTAACCCAACCCAACCTAACCTAATTCAGGCAAACCCAACCTAACCTACATTAAGCTAACCCAACCCAAGTCAACCCGACCAAACTCAGCCTCACCTAACCTAACCTAACTTAACCCAAACTAACCCAACACAACTAACCTAACCCAAACCAATCAAACCTAACCTAACCTAACCAACCAACTCAACCCAACCTAACCTAATCAACCTAACCCAACCCAACATAACCTAACCTAACCCAACCCAAATTAACTCAACCCAATCTTAGCTACCTTAACCTAACCCAACCCAACTCATCCTAACCCAACCTAACCTAGCCCAACCCAATCTAACCCTACCTAACCTCACCAAACCCAACCCAACCAAACCTAACCCAACCTTACATAAGCTAACCTATTCCAACCCAACCCTTCCTTCCCAACCTAACCCAACCTATCCAATCCTAACCCAACCAAACCTAACGTAACCCAAACTTACCTAACCAAACCCAACCTAACCTAACCCAGACTAACCTAACCAAACCTAACCCAGTCTAACCCAAAACAACCTAACATTACCTAAATTAACCAAACCAAACCCAATCTTACCTAACAAAGCCTAACCTAACCAAACGCAACCCAACCTAACCAAACCAAACTCAACCTGACCTAACCGTACCTATCTTAGCCCAACCTAAATTAACAAAACATAACCCAACCAAACCCAACCTAACCTAACTTATCCCAACCCAACCCAGCCTGACATAACCTATTCCAAGCCAACCCCACCTTACATAACCTAACTGAACCCAAACTAACCTAACCTAACCCAACCCAACCTAACCCAAAGCTAATACAACCTTACCCAACCCAACCTAACCTAACCCAACCACCCCTAACGTAAATTAACGTTACCTATCCCAACCCAAACCAACTCAACCTGTCCGAACCTAACCCAAAGTTACCTAACCTAACCCAACCCAACCTAACCTAATTCAAGCAAACCCAACCTAACCGACATTAACCTAACCCAACCCAAGTCAACCCAACCCAGCTCAGCCTCACCTAACCTAACCTAAATTAACCCAACCTAACCCAACCCAACCTAACCTAGCCCTAAACAACCAAACCTAACCTAACCCAACTTAACCTAACCTAACCCAACCCGACCCAAACTATGCTTATCTATCCCAAACCTACCTATCCCAACCTAACCTAACCCAGCCTAACGTATCCTAACAAAAACCAACCTAACATAAATTACCCTAACCCAACCCAGCCCATAGGGTAATTGGAGAGACATGGGAGAGGCCTTTGCCCTGCAGTGGGTGCAGTAAGGCTGATGATGATGATGATGAACCCAACCCAACCTAACCTAACCCAACCCAATCCAACCCAACTTAAACTAACCCAAATTAGCATAACCTAACCCAACACAACTTAATCTAACCTAACGCAACCCAACCTAGCCCAACACAACAAACCTAACACAACCCAACCCAATCCAACCAAACCTAACCTAATCTAACCTAACCCAATCTAACCCAAACCAACTTAACCTTACCTAACCCAACCCAAAACAATGTAACCTACCCCAACCCCAATTAACCTAACCCAAACAACCTAACCCAACCCAACATTACCTAACCTAACCGAACACAACTTAAACTTACCTAACCCAACCTAACCCATCACAACTTAAACTAACCTAACGCAGCAAAACCTAACCAAACCAAAAACCTAACCTAACCCATCCCAACCTAAACTAGCCGAAACTAACCTAAGCCTACCCAAGCTAATCCAACCTAACCCAACCAAACCTAATCCAACCTAACCCAACATAACCCAAACCAAAGTAACCTAACCTAACCCAACCCAACCTAACCTAATTCAAGCAAACCCAACCTAACCGACATTAACTTAACCCAACCCAAGTCAACCCAACCCAGCTCAGCCTCACCTAACCTAACCTAAATTAACCCAACCTAACCCAACCCAACCTAACCTAACCCTAAACAACCAAACCTAACCTAACCCAACTTAACCTAACCTAACCCAACCCGACCCAAACTATGCTTATCTATCCCAAACCTTCCTATCCCAACCTAACCTAACCCAGCCCAATGTATCCTAACAAAAACCAACCTAACATAAATTACCCTAACCCAACCCAGCCCATAGGGTTAATTGAGAGACATGGGAGAGGCCTTTGCCCTGCAGTGGGTGCAGTAAGGCAGATGATGATGATGAACCCAACCCAACCTAACCTAACCCAACTCAATCCAACCCAACTTAAACTAACCCAAATTAGCATAACCTAACCCAACACAACTTAATCTAACCTAACGCAACCCAACCTAGCCCAACACAACAAACCTAACACAACCCAACCCAATCCAACCAAACCTAACCTAATCTAACCTAACCCAATCTAACCCAAACCAACTTAACCTTACCTAACCCAACCCAACAACGTAACCTACCCCAACCCCAATTAACCTAACCCAAACAACCTAACCCAACCCAACATTACCTAACCTAACCGAACACAACTTAAACTTACCTAACCCAACCTAACCCATCACAACTTAAACTAACCTAACGCAGCAAAACCTAACCAAACCAAAAACCTAACCTAACCCATCCCAACCTAAACTAGCCGAAACTAACCTAAGCCTACCCAAGCTAATCCAACCTAACCCAACCAAACCTAATCCAACCTAACCCAACATAACCCAAACCAAAGTAACCTAACCTAACCCAACCCAACCTAACCTAATTCAAGCAAACCCAACCTAACCGACATTAACCTAACCCAACCCAAGTCAACCCAACCCAGCTCAGCCTCACCTAACCTAACCTAAATTAACCCAACCTAACCCAACCCAACCCTAACCTAACCCTAAACAACCAAACCTAACCTAACCCAACTTAACCTAACCTAACCCAACCCGACCCAAACTATCCTTATCTATCCCAAATCTACCTATCCCAACCTAACCGACATTAACCTACCAACCCAACCCAACCCAACCTAACCCAACCTAACCTAACCTTCATAACCCAACTCAACACAACCTAGCCTATCCTATCCCAACCCAACATTACCTAACCCATCACTACCCAAACCAACTCAACCTAACCGAACCTAACCCAAAGTTACCTAACCTAACCCAACCTAACCTAACCCAAGCAAACCCAACCAAACCTACATTAATTTACCCCAACCCAAGTAACCCGACCCAACTCAACCTCACCTAACCTAACCTAACTTAACCCAACCTAACCCAATCCAACCTAACTTGACCCAACCCAACCAAACCTAACCTACCCCAACCCAAACTATCCTTACCTAACCCAAACCTACCTATCCCTACCTAACCTAACCCAGCCCAACCTATCCTAACCCTACCCAACCTTACATAAATTAACCTAACCCAACAAAACCCAACCTAACCGAACCCAACTTAACCTAACCCAACCTAACATAACCTAATCGAGCCGAACCCAACCCAACCTAACCTAATCCAAACCAACCTAACCCAACCTAAGCTAACCTAACCCAACATAACCCAATACAATATAACCTAACCTAATTTAATCGAACACAACCTAACCTAACCTCACCCAACCCAACCCCAACTAACCTAACCTTACCGAAATTTCCATAAACCAACCAAACTTAATCCAACCCAACCTAACCTAACCCAACCCAATCAAACATAAATTAACCTTACCTAACCCAACCTAACCCAACCCAACCTAATGTAACTCAACCCAACCTAACCTTAGCCTAACCTAACCTTAACCTAACCTTACCTAACCCAACCCACACCAACGAAACCTAACCCAACCCATAACAACGTAACCTAACCAAACCCAATCTAATCTAACCCAACCTAAACCCACCCAACATAAGCTAACAAAACCCAACCTAACCTAACCCAACCCAAGCCAATCCAACCTAACCTAACCCAGACTAACCTAACCAAACCTAACCCATCCTAACCCAACCTATCCCAACCCAACACAACTTAACCTTACCTAACCCAACGTAATCCAACACAAATTAACCTAACCTAATGCAGCCCAACATAACCGAACACAACAAACCTAACCTACGCCATCCCAACTAACCTAACCCAAACCAACCTAATCCAACCTAACCCAACCTAACAAAACCCAACACAAGCTCGCCTAACCTAACTTAACCCAACCTAACCTAACTCAACCCAACCCAACCTAACCTAATCGAAACCAACCTAACCTTACCTAACATAACCCAACCCTTCTTATCCCAACATAACCCAACCTATCCTAACCCAACCAAACCTAACGTAACCTAACCTTACCTAACCCAACCCAAACCAACCAAATTTAACCCAACCCAGCCTAACCTAACCCAACCCAAATTTAATCTAATCCCAACCCAACCTAACAAAACCATACTAACCTAACTCAACCCAAGGCAACAAAACCTAACCTAACCCAGACTAACCTAACCAAACCTAACCCAGCCTGACCAAACATAACCTAACGTTACCTAACTTAACCAAACCAAACCCAGCCTTACCCAACAAAACATAACCTAACCAAACCCAACCTAACCCAAACCAACTCAACCTGAGCTAACCGAACCTATCTTAGCCCAACCTAACCTAACAAAGCATAACCCAACCCAGCCTAACATAACCTATTCCAACCCAACCCCACCTTACATAACCTAACTGAACACAAACTAACCTAACCTTACCCAACCCAACCTAATCCAAACCAACGCACCCTACCCCAGCCTAATCCAACCTTACCTAACCCATCCTGACCAAACCCCACATCACCTATCGTAAATTTACCTTACCTAACACAACCCAAACCTACTCAACCTAACCGAACCTAACCCAAAGTTACCTAACCTAACCCAACCCAACCTAACCTAATTCAAGCAAACCCAACCTAACCTACATTAACCTAACCCAACCCAAGTCAACCCGACCAAACTCAGCCTCACCTAACCTAACCTAACTTAACCCAAACTAACCCAACACAACCTAACCTAACCCAAACCAATCAAACCTAACCTAACCTCACCCAACCCAACCCAAATTACCCTACCTAACCCAAACCTCCCTAAACCATCCAAACCTAATCCAACCCAACCTAAATTAACCCAACCCAACCAAACGTAAATTAACCTTACCTAACCCAACATAACCTAATGTAACCCAACCCATTTGAACCCAAACCAATCCTACCAAACCCAACCCAACCTAACCTTACCCTAACCCAACCTAACCCAACCCAACTTACCCCAACCCAACCTAACCTAACCCAACCCAAGCTAACCCAACCTAACCTAACATAACCCAACCCAACTTACCCAAACCCAACCTAACCTAACCCAAACCAAGCTAACTTAACACAATCCAACCTAATCCAACCCAACCTAACATAACTTAACCCAACAAAACTAACCCAACACAAGTTAACCTACCCTAACGCCGCCCAAACTAACCCAACAGAACAAACCTAACCTACCCCATCCCAACCTAACCTAACCCAAACCAACCTAAGCCAACCGAACCCAACCAAACCCAACCCAACCTAACCCAAAATAACAAAACCCAACTCAACCTCACCAAACCTACCCTAACTTAACCCACCCTAACTTCACCTCACCTAACTCAACTCAAGCCAACCTAACCTAATCAAACTAACCCAACCCAACAAAACCTAACCTAACCCAACCCATATTAACTCAACCCAACCTTATCTACCTAATGTAACCCAACCGAACTCAACCCAACCTAACCTACATTAACCTTACCCAACCCAAGTCAACCCGACCCAACCGAACCCAAACTATCCTTACCTAACCCAAACCTACCTATTCCAACATAACCTAACCCAAACCAACCAAACCTAACCTAACCTAACCCAACCCCAAACTATCCTTACCTAACCCAAACCTACCTATTCCAACCTAACCTAACCCAGCCCAACGAATCCTAAAAACCAACCTAACATAAATTACCCTAACCCAACCCAGCCCATAGGGTTAATTGGAGAGACATGGGAGAGGCCTTTGCCCTGCAGTGGGTGCAGTAAGGCTGATGATGATGATGATGAACCCAACCCAACCTAACCTAACCCAACCCAATCCAACCCAACTTAAACTAACCCAAATTAGCATAACCTAACCCAACACAACTTAATCTAACCTAACGCAACCCAACCTAGCCCAACACAACAAACCTAACACAACCCTACCCAATCCAACCAAACCTAACCTAATCTAACCTAACCCAATCTAACCGAAACCAACTTAACCTTACCTAACCCAACCCAAAACAACGTAACCTACCCCAACCCCAATTAACCTAACCCAAACAACCTAACCCAACATTACCTAACCTAACCGAACACAACTTAAACTTACCTAACCCAACCTAACCCATCACAACTTAAACTAACCTAACGCAGCAAAACCTAACCAAACCAAAAACCTAACCTAACCCATCCCAACCTAAACTAGCCGAAACTAACCTAAGCCTACCGAAGCTAATCCAACCTAACCCAACTAAACCTAATCCAACCTAACCCAACATAACCCAAACCAAAGTAACCTAACCTAACCCAACCCAACCTAACCTAATTCAAGCAAACCCAACCTAACCGACATTAACCTAACCCAACCCAAGTCAACCCAACCCAGCTCAGCCTCACCTAACCTAACCTAAATCCCCCTCCCAACCCAACCTAACCTAACCCTAAACAACCAAACCTAACCTAACCCAACTTAACCTAACCTAATCCAACCCGACCCAAACTATCCTTATCTATCCCAAATCTACCTATCTCAACCTAACCGACATTAACCTAACACAACCCAAGCCAACCCAACCTAACCCAACCTAACCTAACCTTACATAACCCAACTCAACACAACCTAGCCTATCCTATTCCAACCCAACATTACCTAACCCATCACTACCCAAACCAACTCAACCTAACCGAACCTAACCCAAAGTTACCTAACCTAACCCAACCCAACTAACCTAACCCAAGAAAACCCAACCAAACCTACATTAATTTACCCCAACCCAAGTCAACCCGACCCAACTCAACCTCACCTAACCTAACCTAACTTAACCCAACCTAACCCAATCCAACCTAACTTGACCCAACCCAACCAAGCCAAACCTACCCATACCCAAACTATCCTTACCTAACCCAAACCTACCTATCCCTACCTAACCTAACCCAGCCCAACCTATCGTAACCCTACCCAACCTTACATAAATTAACCTAACCCAACACAACCCAACCTAACCGAACCCAACTTAACCTAACCCAACCTAACATAACCTAATCGAGCCGAACCCAACCCAACCTAACCTAATCCAAACCAACCTAACCCAACCTAACCTAACCTAACCCAACACAACTTAACCTTACCTAACCCAACACAACTTAACCTAACCTAACGCAACCCAACCTAGCCCAACACAACAAAACTAACACAACTCAACCTAATCCAACCAAACATAACCAAACCTAACCCAACATAACACCACACAACCCAGCATAACCCAACCTAACCCAACATAACCCAACCCAACCTAACCAAAACTAACTTAACCTAACCCAAACTAATCCAAACCAATGCAACCTAACCCAACCTAATCCAACCGAACGCAACATAACCTAACTGAACCTATCCCAACCCAACCCAACCTAATCCAACCCAGCCAAACCTAACCCAACCTAACCTAACCCAAAAACCTAACATAAATTAACCTTACCTAACACAACCGAAAGCAACCCAACCTAAACCAACCTAACCTAACCCAACCCAACCTAACGTAGCCCAATCCAACCGAATCCTACCTAACCCAACCCAACCCAAACCAATCTAACCTAACCCAATCCAAGCTAAACCAACCTAACCTAACCCAACCAAACTAAAATTAACCTAACCCAAACCAACCTAATCGAACGCAACCTTACCTAACACAACACATCACCTTACCTAACTCAACCTAACCCAACCTAACACCACTTAACCTAACCTAACGCAGCTAAACCTAACCAAACCAAAAAAACCAAACCTACCCCATCCCAACCTAACCTAACCGAAACCAACCTAAGCCTACCCAAGCTAATACAACATAACCCAACAAAACCTAACCTAACCCAGCCTAAGCTAACCGAACCCAACATAACCCAATACAATATAACCTAACCTAATTTAATCGAACACAACCTAACCTAACCTCACCCAACCCAACCCCAACTAACCTAACCTTACCGAAACTTCCATAAACCAACCAAACTTAATCCAACCCAACCTAACCTAACCCAACCCAATCAAACGTAAATTAACCTTACCTAACCCAACCTAACCCAACCCAACCTAATGTAACTCAACCCAACCTAACCTTACCCTAACCTAACCTTAACCTAACCTTACCTAACCCAACCCACACCAACGAAACCTAACCCAACCCATAACAACGTAACCTAACCAAACCCAATCTAATCTAACCCAACCTAAACCTACCCAACCTAACCTAACATAACCCAACCTAACCTAACCCAACCCAAGCCAATCCAACCTAACCTAACCCAGAATAACCTAACCAAACCTAACCCATACTAATCCAACCTATCCCAACCCAACACAACTTAACCTTACCTAACCCACGTAATCCAACACAAATTAACCTAACCTAATGCAGCCCAACATAACCGAACACAACAAACCTAACCTACGCCATTCCAACCTAACCTAACCCAGACCAACCTAATCCAACCTAACCCAACCTAACAAAACCCAACACAAGCTCGCCTAACCTAACTTAACCCAACCTAACCTAACTCAACCCAACCCAGCCTAACCTAATCGAAACCAACCTAACCTTACCTAACATAACCCAACCCTTCTTATCCCAACATAACCCAACCTATCCTAACCCAACCAAACCTAACGTAACCTAACCTTATCTAACCCAACCCAAACCAACCAAACTTAACCTAACCCAACCTAACCTAACCCAACCCAACCTAACGTAAATTAACCTTACCTAACACAACCCAAATCAACCCAACCTAAACAAACCTAACCTAACCCAACCCAACCTAATTTAACCCATTCCAACCCAATCCTACCTAACCCAACGCAACCCAAACCAACCCAACACAACACAACCTAACCTAACCCAACCCCAATTAACCCAACCCAAACCACCCTAACCCAACTGAACATAACATAACCTAACCCAACACAACTTAAACTTACCTAACCCAACCTAACCCAACACAACTTAACCTAACCTAACGCAGCTAAACCTACCCAAGCCAACTAACCTTATGTAACCCAACCTAACCCAACCCAACCCAACCTAACCTAACCCAAACCAACCTAACCTGTCACAATCCAACCTAACCCAACCCAACCTAACAAAACCTAACCCAACAAAACTTAACCTTACCTAACCCAACACAAGTTAACCTACCCTAACGCAGCTCAACCTAACCCAACACAACAAACCTAACCTACCCCATCCCAACCTAACCTAACCAACCTAAGCCAACCTAACCCAACTAAACCCAACCCAACCTAACCCAAAATAACAAAACCCAACTTAACCTCACCTAAGCTAACCTAACTTGACCCAACCTAGCCTAAATCAACTCAACCCAACCTAACCTAAGCCTAACCCAACCCAACTTAAACAATTCAACGAAATCTAACCCAACCTAACATAACCTAACCCAACCAAACGTTACCTACCTAAACCTTACCAAATGCAACTTAACCTAACCCCACCTTACCTAACCCTACCGAACCTATCCCAACGCAACCTACCCAAACAAACCCAAACTAACCCAAGCTAACCTAACCTAACCCAACCCGATCTAACCTAACCCAACCCAACCTAACCCAACACAACTTAACCTAACCTAAAGCAGGCCAACCTAACCCAACAAACCTAACCTACCCCATCCTAACCTCTCCTAACCCAACGCAACCTAATCCAACCTATCCCAACCAAACCTAACCTAACCTAACCCTAGCTAACCCAACATAACCCAACTCAACCTAACCCAATCGAAACTAACCTACAACGCAGCCTAACCCAACCTATTCCAACCGAACCCAATATAACCTAACCGAACCTACCCCAACCCAACCTAACCTAACCTAACGCAACCAAATGCAACCTAGCCCAACACACCTAACGCACCCTAACTTATCCCAACCCAACCTACCCCAAGCTAACCTAATCGACTAAACCTAACCTAACCTAACCTAACCCAAACAAACCCACCTAACATAACCTAACCTAACCCAACCCAACCTAACCTAATCTAACCTAACCAAACCCAACCTATCCCAACCTAACCCAACCCATATTACCCCAACCCAACATTGCCTAACTTTAACTAAGCCAACCCAACTCAACCCAACCAAACCGAAGCTAACCCAACCCAATCTAACCTAACTCAACCCAACCTAACATACCCCAACACAACTTAACCTTACCTAACCCAACCTAACCCAACACAACTTAACCTAACCTAACCTAACCTAACCCAACCTAACCTAACCCAACCCAATGCAACCTAACACTGTCTAACCTAACCCAACCCAAACCAACCTAACGTTACCTAACCTAACCTAACCCAACCCAATCTAACCTTACCTAACCTTACCGAACCCAACCCAACCAAACCTATCCCAACCTAACAAAACCTAACCTATTCCAACCCAACCCTTCCTATCCCAACCCAACCAAACCCAACACAACTTAACCTTACCTAACCTAACCCAACCCAACTCAACCTAACCCAACCAAACCTAACCCAACCCAACCTAACGTAAATTAACCTTACCTGTTCCAACCCAAACCAACCTTACTTAACCTAGCCTAACCCAACCCAACCTAACGTAACCAAACCTAACCTAACCCAACCCAGATTAACCTAACCCAACCCAAATAACCAAACCTAACCTATCCTAACCCATTCCAACCCAACCCAAATTAACCTTACCTAACCCAACCCAACCCTTAATATACCAACCTAACCTAACCCAAGCCAACCTATCCCAACCTAACCTAACCCAACCCAAGCCAACCCAACCTAACCTAACCCAGACAAACCTAACCGAACCTAACCCAGCCTTACCCAACACAACCTAACCTTACCTAAATTACCCAAACCAAACCCAACCTTACCCAAAAAGCCTTACCTAACCAAACCCAACCTAACCCAACCCAACACAACCTGACCTAATCAAACCTATCTTAGCCCAACCTAACCTAGCAAAACATAACCCATCCCAACCTAGCCTAACTTAACCCAACCCAGCCTACCCTAACCCAACCCAGCCTACCCTAACCTAACCCAACCGAACCCAACCTTACATAACCTAACTGAACCCAAACTAACCTAACCTAACCCAAACCAACGCAACTTGACCCAACCTAATCCAACCTTACCCAACCCAACCTAACCTAACCCAATCCAACCTAACGTAACTTAACCTTACCTAACACAAACCAACCCAACATACCCCAACCTAACCTAACCTAAACCAACCTAACCTAACCAAACCCAACCTAACCTTTCATGACCTAACCCAACACAACCTAACCTAGCCTCCTATCCCAACCCAACATTACCTAACCTATCACAATCCAAACCAACTCAACCTAACCGAACCTAACCCAAAGTTACCTAACCTAACCCAACCCAACCTAACCTAACCCACGCAAACCCAACCAAACATTAACGTAACCCAACCCAAGTCAACCCGACCCAACTCAACCTCACCTAACCTAAAATAACTTAACCTATCCCAATCCAACCTAACCTAACCCAATCAAACCAAACCTAACCTACCCCAACCCAAACTGTCCTTACCTAACCCAAACCTACCTATCGCTACCTAACCTAACCCAGCCAAACCTATACTAACCCAACCTAACCTAACCCAAACCAACCTATCCCAACCCAACCTAACCTAACCTAACCCAACACAACTTAACCTTACCTAACCCAACACAAGTTAGCCTAACCTAACGCAACCCAACCTAGCCCAACACAACAAACCTAACAGAACCCAACCTAATCCAACTAAACCTAACCTAACCTAACCCAATCTAACCCAACACAACCCAGCATAACCCAACCTAGCCCAACATAACCCAACCAGATCTAACCAAAACTAACCTAACCTAACCAAAACTTATCCAAACCACCGCAACCTAACCCAACCTAATTCAACCGAACGCAACATAACCTTACCAAACCTATCCCAACGCAACCTAATCCAACCAAGCCCAACCTAACCCAACCTAACCTATGCCAAAAAACCTAAAAAAAATTAACCTTACCTAACACAACCAATAGCAACCCAACCTAAACCAACCTAACCTAACCGAACCCAACCTAACGTAACCCATCCCAACCGAATCCTACCTAACCCAACACAACCCAAACCAACCTAACCTTATCTAACCCAACCCAACACAACCTAACCTGACCCAACCCAAGCTAACCCAACCTAACCTAACCCAACCCAACTGAAATTAACCTAACCCAAACAAACATAATCCAACCCAACCTTACCTAACTCAACACAACATAACCTTACCTAACCCAACCTAACGCAACACAACTTAACCTAACCTTACGCAGCTAAACCTCACCAAACCCAAAAACCAAACCTACCCCATCCAACCTAACCTAACCGAAAGCAACCTAAGCCTACCCAAGCTAATCCAACCTAACCCAACGAAACCTAACCTAGCCTATTCAACTGAACCCAACATAACCTAATCGAACATAACCCAAACCAACCCAACCCAACCTAGCCTAAGCTGACCTACTCTAACCCAACCCAACCAAATGTAAATTAACCTTACCTAACACAACCTAACCCAAACCAACCAAACGTAAATTAACCTTACCTAACACAACCTAACCCAAACCAACCAAACTTAAATTAACCTTACCTAACCCAACCTAACCCAACCCAACCTAATGTAACTCAACCCAACCTAACCCAACCCAACCCAAGCTAACTCAACCTAACCTAACACACCCCAACGCAACTTAACCTAACCCAACCTTACCCAACACAACTTAACCTACCCTAACACAGCCCTACCTAACCCAACTTAACAAACCTAACCTACCCCATCCCAACCTAACCTATCCGAAACCAACCTAAGCCAACCTAACCCAATCAAACTCAACCTAACCCAAAATAAAAAACCCAACTCAACCCCACCTAACCTAACTTAACCCAACCTAACCTAACTCAATCCAACCTAACCTAATCCAAATTAACCTAACCTAATCCAACCTAACCTAACCTATCCGAACCGAACCCAACCTAAGCTTGCCTAACCCAATCCAACCCTTCCTATCCCAACCTAACAAACCCAACCCAACCTAAACCAACCTATCCTAACCCAACGAAACCTAACGTAACCTAACCTTACCTGACCCAACCCAACCTAACCCAACCCAACTGAGCCCAACCCAAACATATGTAACCTAACCCAACCCAGTCTAATCTAACCCAACCTAACACAACCCAACCTAACATAACCCAACCTAACTTAACCCAACCAAACCTAACCCAGACTAACCTAACCAAACCTAACCCAGCCTAACCTAAGCTAACCTAACCAAACCCAACCCAACCTAACCCAGCCCAAATCAACCTCACCTAACCGAACCTATCTTAACCCAACCTAACATAACATAACATAACATAACCCAACCCAACCTAACATAAGATAACCCAACCCAACCTAACCTAACCTAACCCAACCCAGCCTAACCTAACCTATCCCAACCCAACCCAACCTTACTTAACCTATCTGATCCCAACCTTACCTATCCTAACCCAACCCATCCTAACCCAACATAAGATAACCCAACCTAACCTAACCTAGCTTAACCTAATCTAAACCAACGCAACCTAATCAAACCTAATCCAACCGAACCCAACATAACCTAACCGAACCTATCCCAACCCAACCCAACCTAACCTTATCCAACCCAAACCAACCTAACGTAAATTAACCTTACCTTGCACAGCGCAAGCCAACCCAACCTAACCCAACCCAAACTAACCCAACCTAGCCTAACCCAACCTAACCTAACGTAACCTAACCTTACTTAACCCAACCCAAACCTACCCAACACTACCCAACCACACCTAACCTAACCCAACCCCACCCAACCCAAACCAGCGTTACCTAACCTAACCCAATCTAATCTAACCCAACCTAACCATAACCCAACCTAACATAACCCAACCTAACCAAACCCAACCTAACCTCACCCTACCCAAGACAACCCAACCTAACCCAATCTAACCCAACCTATCCCAACCCAATATAACTTACCTTACCTAACTTAACCTAACCAAACCCAACCGAACCTAACCTTACATAACCCATCCCAACACAAATTAACCTAGCCTATCCTATCCCAATCCAACCTTGCCTAACCTAACCCAACCCAACCTAACCTAATTTAACCCAACCCAACATAACATAACACAACTAACCTAACCCAAAACCACTAAACCAACCCTATCCCAACCCAACCTAAAATAACCTAATCCAGCCTAACCCAATCCAACCCAACAAACCTATCCTAACCCATCCAATCCATCGTAACCCAAACCTACGAAACCCAATACAAACTTATCTATCCTAACCCAACCAAACCTAACCCTACCTAACCAATCCTAACCCGACATAACCTAAGATGACCTAACCTGACCTAACCCAACCCAACCTAACCCAATTCAACGAAATCTAACCCAACCTAACATAACCTAACCCAACCCAACGTAACCTAACTAAACCTTACCAAACGCAACCTAACCTAACCTCACCTTACCTAACCCTACCAAACCTATCCCAACCCAACCTACCCAAACCAACCCAAACTAACCCAAGCTAACCTAACCTAACCCAACCCGATCTAACCTAACCCAACCCAACCTAACCTAACCCAACACAACTTAATCTTACCTAACCCAACCTACAACAACACAACTTAACCTAACCTAACGCAGGCCAACCTAACCCAATCCAACAAACCTAACCTACCCCATCCCAACCTCTCCTAACCCAACCCAACCTAATCCAACCTATCCCAACCAAACCTAACCTAACCTAACCCTAGCTAACCCAACATAACCCAACTCAACCTAACCCAATCGAAACTAACCTACAACGCAGTCTAACCCAACCCATTCCAACCGAACCCAATATAACCTAACCGAACCTACCCCAACCCAACCTAACCTAACCTAACGCAACCCAATGCAACCTAGCCCAACACACCTATCCCAGCCTAACCTATCCCAACCCAACCTACCCAAACCAACGCAACCTAACCCAAGCTAACCTAATCGACTAAACCCAACCTAACCTAACCCAAGCAAATCTAACCTAACCCAACCCAACCTAACATAACCTAACCCAACCTAACCTAATCTAACCTAACCAAACCCAACCTATCCTAACCTAACCCAACCCAAATTAACCCAACCCAACATTGCCTAACTATAACTAACCCAACCCAACTCAACCCAACCAAACCTAACCTAACCCAACCCAATCTAACCTAACTCAACCCAACCTAACATACCCCAACACAACTTAACCTTACCTAACCCAACCTAACCCAACATAACTTAACCTAACCTAACCTAACCTAACCCAACCTAAACTAACCTAGCCCATCCCAATGCAACCTAACCCAGCACAACCTAACCCTACCTAACCTAACCCAACCCAAACCAACCTAACGTTACCTAACCTAACCTAACCCAACCCAATCTAACCGTACCTAACATTACCGAACCCAACCCAACCAAACCTAACCCAACCTAACAAAACCGAACCTATTCCAACCCAACCCTTCCTATCCCAACCAAACCAAACCCAACACAACTTAACCTTACCTAACCTAACCCAACCCAACTCAACCTAACCCAACCAAACATAACCCAACACAACCTAACGTAAATTAACCTTACCTGTCCCAACCCAAACCAACCTTACTTAACCTAGCCTAACCCAACCCAACCTAACATAACCCAACCTAACCTAACCTAACATATTCCAACCCAACCCTTCCTATCCCAACCTAACCTAACCCAACCCAACCTAACCTAAGCCAACCCAAACAACCTAATGTTACCTAACCTAACCTAACCCAATCTAATCTAACCGTACCTAACCTTACCGAACACAACCCAACCAAACCTAACCCAACCTACAAAACCCAACATATTCCAACCCAACCCTTCCTATCCCAACCCAACCGAACCCAACACAACTTAACCTTACCTAACCTAACCCAACCCAACTCAACCTAACCCAACCAAACCTCACCCAACCCAACCTAATGTAAATTAACCTTACCCGACCCAACCCAACCCAAACTATCCTTACCTGACCCAAACCTACCTATTCCAACCTAACCTAACCCAGCCCAACATATCCTAACCCAACCCCTCCTAACATAAATTAACCTAACCTAAGCCAACCCAACCTAACCTAACCCAACCCAACCCAACTTAACCTAACCCAACCTAGCATAACCTAACCCAACACAACTTAACGTAACCTAAAGCAACCCAATCTAGTCCAACACAACAAACTTAAAACAACCCAACCTGATCCAACCAAACCTAACCTAACCTAACCCAACCTAACCCAACACAATCCAACCTAACCCAACATAACCCAAGCCAACCTCCAGTAAACTAACTTAACCTAACCCAACCTAATCCAAACCAACGCAACCTAACCCAACCTAATCCAACCGAACGCAACATAACCTAACCGAACCTATCGCAACCCAACCCAACATATTCCAACCCATCCCAACCTAACCCAACCTAACCTAACCCAACCCAACCTAACGTAAATTAACCTTACCTAACACAACCCAAATCAACCCAACCTAAACAAACCTAACCTAACCCAACTCAACCTAATTTAACACATCCCAACCCAATCCTACCTAACCCAATGCAACCCAAACCAACCCAACACTACACAACCTAACCTAACCCAACCCCAATTAACCCAACCCAAACCACCCTAATCCAACTGAACATAACATAACCTAACCCAACACAACTTAAACTTACCTAACCCAACCTAACCCAACACAACTTAACCTAACCTAACGCAGCTAAACCTACCCAAGCCAACCTAACCTTATGTAACCCAACCTAACCCAACCCAACCCAACCTAACCTAACCCAAACCGACCTAACCTGACACAATCCAACCTAACCCAACCCAACCTAACATAACCTAACCCAACAAAACTTAACCTTACCTAACCCAACACAAGTTAACCTACCCTAACGCAGCTCAACCTAACCCAACACAACAAACCTAACCTACCCCATCCCAACCTAACCTAACCCAAACCAACCTAAGCCAACCTAACCCAACTAAACCCAACCCAACCAAACCCAAAATAACAAAACCCAACTTAACCTCACCTAAGCTAACCTAACTTGACCCAACCTAGCCTAAATCAACTCAACCCAACCTAACCTAACCTAACCCAACCCGATCTAACCTAACCCAACCCAACCTAACCCAACACAACTTAACCTAACCTAACGCAGGCCAACCTAACCCAACCCAACAAACCTAACCTACCCCATCCTAACCTCTCCTAACCCAACGCAACCTAATCCAACCTATCCCAACCAAACCTAACCTAACCTAACCCTAGCTAACCCAACATAACCCAACTCAACCTAACCCAATCGAAACTAACCTACAACGCAGCCAAACCCAACCTATTCCAACCGAACCCAATATAACCTAACCGAACCTACCCCAACCCAACCTAACCTAACCTAAAGCAACCCAATGCAACCTAGCCCAACACACCTAACCCACCCTAACTTATCCCAACCCAACCTAACCCAAGCTAACCTACTCGACTAAACCTAACTTAACCTAACCTAACCCAAACAAACCCAACCTAACATAACCTAACCTAACCCAACCCAACCTAACCTAATCTAACCTAACCAAACCCAACCTATCCCAACCTAACCCAACCCAAATTAACCCAACCCAACATTGCCTAACTTTAACTAACCCAACCCAACTCAACCCAACCAAACCTAACCTAACCCAACCCAATCTAACCTAACTCAACCCAACCTAACATACCCCAACACAACCTTACCTAGCCCAACCTAACCCAACACAACTTAACCTAACCTAACCTAACCCAACCTAACCTAACCCAACCCAATGCAACCTAACACTGTCTAACCTAACCCAACCCAAACCAACCTAACGTTACCTAACCTAACCTAACCCAACCCAATCTAACCGTACCTACCCTTACCGAACCCAACCCAACCAAACCTAACCCAACCTAACAAAACCTAACCTATTCCAACCCAACCCTTCCTACCCCAACCCAACAAAACCCAACACAACTTAACCTTACCTAACCTAACCCAACCCAACTCAACCTAACCCAACCAAACCTAACCCAACCCAACCTAACGTAAATTAACCTTACCTGTCCCAACCCAAACCAACCTTACTTAACCTAGCCTAACCCAACCCAACATAACGTAACCAAACCTAACCTAACCCAACCCAGATTAACCTAACCCAACCCAAATAACCAAACCTAACCTATCCTAACCCATTTCAACCCAACCCAAATTAACCTTACCTAACCCAACCCAACCCTTAATATACCAACCTAACCTAACCCAAGCCAACCTATCCCAACCTAACCTAACCCAACCCAAGCCAACCCAACCTAACCTAACCCAGACAAACCTAACCGAACCTAACCCAGCCTTACCCAACACAACCTAACCTTACCTAAATTAACCAAACCAAACCCAACCTTACCCAAAAAGCCTTACCTAACCAAACCCAACCTAACCCAACCCAACACAACCTGACCTAATCAAACCTATCTTAGCCCAACCTACCTAGCAAAACATAACCCATCCCAACCTAGCCTAACTTAACCCAACCTAACCTAACCTAACCTAACCTAACCTACCCCATCCCAACCTAACCTAACCGAAACCAACCTAAGCCTACCCAAGCTAATACAACATAACCCAACGAAACCTAACCTAACCCAACCTAAGCTAACCTAACCCAACATAACCCAATACAATATAACCTAACCTAATTTAATCGAACACAACCTAACCTAACCTCACCCAACCCAACCCCAACTAACCTAACCTTACCGAAATTTCCATAAACCAACCAAACTTAATCCAACCCAACCTAACCTAACCCAACCCAATCAAACATAAATTAACCTTACCTAACCCAACCTAACCCAACCCAACCTAATGTAACTCAACCCAACCTAACCTTAGCCTAACCTAACCTTAACCTAACCTTACCTAACCCAACCCACACCAACGAAACCTAACCCAACCCATAACAACGTAACCTAACCAAACACAATCTAATCTAACCCAACCTAAACCCACCCAACATAAGCTAACAAAACCCAACCTAACCTAACCCAACCCAAGCCAATCCAACCTAACCTAACCCAGACTAACCTAACCAAACCTAACCCATCCTAACCCAACCTATCCCAACCCAACACAACTTAACCTTACCTAACCCAACGTAATCCAACACAAATTAACCTAACCTAATGCAGCCCAACATAACCGAACACAACAAACCTAACCTACGCCATCCCAACTAACCTAACCCAAACCAACCTAATCCAACCTAACCCAACCTAACAAAACCCAACACAAGCTCGCCTAACCTAACTTAACCCAACCTAACCTAACTCAACCCAACCCAACCTAACCTAATCGAAACCAACCTAACCTTACCTAACATAACCCAACCCTTCTTATCCCAACATAACCCAACCTATCCTAACCCAACCAAACCTAACGTAACCTAACCTTACCTAACCCAACCCAAACCAACCAAATTTAACCCAACCCAGCCTAACCTAACCCAACCCAAATTTAATCTAATCCCAACCCAACCTAACAAAACCATACTAACCTAACTGAACCCAAGGCAACAAAACCTAACCTAACCCAGACTAACCTAACCAAACCTAACCCAGCCTGACCAAACATAACCTAACGTTACCTAACTTAACCAAACCAAACCCAGCCTTACCCAACAAAACATAACCTAACCAAACCCAACCTAACCCAAACCAACTCAACCTGAGCTAACCGAACCTATCTTAGCCCAACCTAACCTAACAAAGCATAACCCAACCCAGCCTAACATAACCTATTCCAACCCAACCCCACCTTACATAACCTAACTGAACACAAACTAACCTAACCTTACCCAACCCAACCTAATCCAAACCAACGCACCCTACCCCAGCCTAATCCAACCTTACCTAACCCATCCTGACCAAACCCCACATCACCTATCGTAAATTTACCTTACCTAACACAACCCAAAACTACTCAACCTAACCGAACCTAACCCAAAGTTACCTAACCTAACCCAACCCAACCTAACCTAATTCAAGCAAACCCAACCTAACCTACATTAACCTAACCCAACCCAAGTCAACCCGACCAAACTCAGCCTCACCTAACCTAACCTAACTTAACCCAAACTAACCCAACACAACCTAACCTAACCCAAACCAATCAAACCTAACCTAACCTCACCCAACCCAACCCAAATTACCCTACCTAACCCAAACCTCCCTAAACCATCCAAACCTAATCCAACCCAACCTAAATTAACCCAACCCAACCAAACGTAAATTAACCTTACCTAACCCAACATAACCTAATGTAACCCAACCCATTTGAACCCAAACCAATCCTACCAAACCCAACCCAACCTAACCTTACCTAACCCAACCTAACCCAACCCAACTTACCCCAACCCAACCTAACCTAACCCAACCCAAGCTAACCCAACCTAACCTAACATAACCCAACCCAACTTACCCAAACCCAACCTAACCTAACCCAAACCAAGCTAACTTAACACAATCCAACCTAATCCAACCCAACCTAACATAACTTAACCCAACAAAACTAACCCAACACAAGTTAACCTACCCTAACGCCGCCCAAACTAACCCAACAGAACAAACCTAACCTACCCCATCCCAACCTAACCTAACCCAAACCAACCTAAGCCAACCGAACCCAACCAAACCCAACCCAACCTCACCAAACCTACCCTAACTTAACCCACCCTAACTTAACCTCACCTAACTCAACTCAAGCCAACCTAACCTAATCAAACTAACCCAACCCAACAAAACCTAACCTAACCCAACCCATATTAACTCAACCCAACCTTATCTACCTAATGTAACCCAACCGAACTCAACCCAACCTAACCTACATTAACCTTACCCAACCCAAGTCAACCCGACCCAACCGAACCCAAACTATCCTTACCTAACCCAAACCTACCTATTCCAACATAACCTAACCCAAACCAACCAAACCTAACCTAACCTAACCTAACCCAACCCCAACTATCCTTACCTAACCCAAACCTACCTATTCCAACCTAACCTAACCCAGCCCAACGAATCCTAAAAACCAACCTAACATAAATTACCCTAACCCAACCCAGCCCATAGGGTTAATTGGAGAGACATGGGAGAGGCCTTTGCCCTGCAATGGGTGCAGTAAGGCTGATGATGATGATGATGAACCCAACCCAGCCTAACCTAACCCAACCCAATCCAACCCAACTTAAACTAACCCAAATTAGCATAACCTAACCCAACACAACTTAATCTAACCTAACGCAACCCAACCTAGCCCAACACAACAAACCTAACACAACCCTACCCAATCCAACCAAACCTAACCTAATCTAACCTAACCCAATCTAACCGAAACCAACTTAACCTTACCTAACCCAACCCAAAACAACGTAACCTACCCCAACCCCAATTAACCTAACCCAAACAACCTAACCCAACATTACCTAACCTAACCGAACACAACTTAAACTTACCTAACCCAACCTAACCCATCACAACTTAAACTAACCTAACGCAGCAAAACCTAACCAAACCAAAAACCTAACCTAACCCATCCCAACCTAAACTAGCCGAAACTAACCTAAGCCTACCGAAGCTAATCCAACCTAACCCAACTAAACCTAATCCAACCTAACCCAACATAACCCAAACCAAAGTAACCTAACCTAACCCAACCCAACCTAACCTAATTCAAGCAAACCCAACCTAACCGACATTAACCTAACCCAACCCAAGTCAACCCAACCCAGCTCAGCCTCACCTAACCTAACCTAAATTAACCCAACCTAACCCAACCCAACCTAACCTAACCCTAAACAACCAAACCTAACCTAACCCAACTTAACCTAACCTAATCCAACCCGACCCAAACTATCCTTATCTATCCCAAATCTACCTATCTCAACCTAACCGACATTAACCTAACACAACCCAAGCCAACCCAACCTAACCCAACCTAACCTAACCTTACATAACCCAACTCAACACAACCTAGCCTATCCTATTCCAACCCAACATTACCTAACCCATCACTACCCAAACCAACTCAACCTAACCGAACCTAACCCAAAGTTACCTAACCTAACCCAACCCAACTAACCTAACCCAAGAAAACCCAACCAAACCTACATTAATTTACCCCAACCCAAGTCAACCCGACCCAACTCAACCTCACCTAACCTAACCTAACTTAACCCAACCTAACCCAATCCAACCTAACTTGACCCAACCCAACCAAGCCAAACCTACCCATACCCAAACTATCCTTACCTAACCCAAACCTACCTATCCCTACCTAACCTAACCCAGCCCAACCTATCGTAACCCTACCCAACCTTACATAAATTAACCTAACCCAACACAACCCAACCTAACCGAACCCAACTTAACCTAACCCAACCTAACATAACCTAATCGAGCCGAACCCAACCCAACCTAACCTAATCCAAACCAACCTAACCCAACCTAACCTAACCTAACCCAACACAACTTAACCTTACCTAACCCAACACAACTTAACCTAACCTAACGCAACCCAACCTAGCCCAACACAACAAAACTAACACAACCCAACCTAATCCAACCAAACATAACCAAACCTAACCCAACATAACACCACACAACCCAGCATAACCCAACCTAACCCAACATAACCCAACCCAACCTAACCAAAACTAACTTAACCTAACCCAAACTAATCCAAACCAATGCAACCTAACCCAACCTAATCCAACCGAACGCAACATAACCTAACTGAACCTATCCCAACCCAACCCAACCTAATCCATCCCAGCCAAACCTAACCCAACCTAACCTAACCCAAAAACCTAACATAAATTAACCTTACCTAACACAACCGGAAGCAACCCAACCTAAACCAACCTAACCTAACCCAACCCAACCTAACGTAGCCCAATCCAACCGAATCCTACCTAACCCAACCCAACCCAAACCAATCTAACCTAACCCAATCCAAGCTAACCTAACCTAACCTAACCCAACCAAACTAAAATTAACCTAACCCAAACCAACCTAATCGAACGCAACCTTACCTAACACAACACATCACCTTACCTAACCCAACCTAACCCAACCTAACACCACTTAACCTAACCTAACGCAGCTAAACCTAACCAAACCAAAAAAACCAAACCTACCCCATCCCAACCTAACCTAACCGAAACCAACCTAAGCCTACCCAAGCTAATACAACATAACCCAACGAAACCTAACCTAACCCAGCCTAAGCTAACCGAACCCAACATAACCCAATACAATATAACCTAACCTAATTTAATCGAACACAACCTAACCTAACCTCACCCAACCCAACCCCAACTAACCTAACCTTACCGAAACTTCCATAAACCAACCAAACTTAATCCAACCCAATCTAACCTAACCCAACCCAATCAAACGTAAATTAACCTTACCTAACACAACCTAACCCAACCCAACCTAATGTAACTCAACCCAACCTAACCTTACCCTAACCTAACCTTAACCTAACCTTACCTAACCCAACCCACACCAACGAAACCTAACCCAACCCATAACAACGTAACCTAACCAAACCCAATCTAATCTAACCCAACCTAAACCTACCCAACCTAACCTTACATAACCCAACCTAACCTAACCCAACCCAAGCCAATCCAACCTAACCTAACCCAGAATAACCTAACCAAACCTAACCCATCCTAATCCAACCTATCCCAACCCAACACAACTTAACCTTACCTAACCCACGTAATCCAACACAAATTAACCTAACCTAATGCAGCCCAACATAACCGAACACAACAAACCTAACCTACGCCATTCCAACCTAACCTAACCCAGACCAACCTAATCCAACCTAACCCAACCTAACAAAACCCAACACAAGCTCGCCTAACCTAACTTAACCCAACCTAACCTAACTCAACCCAACCCAGCCTAACCTAATCGAAACCAACCTAACCTTACCTAACATAACCCAACCCTTCTTATCCCAACATAACCCAACCTATCCTAACCCAACCAAACCTAACGTAACCTAACCTTATCTAACCCAACCCACACAACCAAACTTAACCTAACCCAACCTAACCTAACCCAACCCAACCTAACGTAAATTAACCTTACCTAACACAACCCAAATCAACCCAACCTAAACAAACCTAACCTAACCCAACCCAACCTAATTTAACCCATCCCAACCCAATCCTACCTAACCCAACGCAACCCAAACCAACCCAACACAACACAACCTAACCTAACCCAACCCCAATTAACCCAACCCAAACCACCCTAACCCAACTGAACATAACATAACCTAACCCAACACAACTTAAACTTACCTAACCCAACCTAACCCAACACAACTTAACCTAACCTAACGCAGCTAAACCTACCCAAGCCAACCTAACCTTATGTAACCCAACCTAACCCAACCCAACCCAACCTAACCTAACCCAAACCGACCTAACCTGTCACAATCCAACCTAACCCAACCCAACCTAACAAAACCTAACCCAACAAAACTTAACCTTACCTAACCCAACACAAGTTAACCTACCCTAACGCAGCTCAACCTAACCCAACACAACAAACCTAACATACCCCATCCCAACCTGACCTAACCAACCTAAGCCAACCTAACCCAACTAAACCCAACCCAACCTAACCCAAAATAACAAAACCCAACTTAACCTCACCTAAGCTAACCTAACTTGACCCAACCTAGCCTAAATCAACTCAACCCAACCTAACCTAACCTAACCCAACCCAACTTACCAATTCAACGAAATCTAACCCAACCTAACATAACCTAACCCAACCAAACGTTACCTACCTAAACCTTACCAAATGCAACTTAACCTAACCCCACCTTGCCTAACCCTACCGAACCTATCCCAACCCAACCTACCCAAACAAACCCAAACTAACCCAAGCTAACCTAACCTAACCCAACCCGATCTAACCTAACCCAACCCAACCTAACCCAACACAACTTAACCTAACCTAACGCAGGCCAACCTAACCCAACAAACCTAACCTACCCCATCCTAACCTCTCCTAACCCAACGCAACCTAATCCAACCTATCACAACCAAACCTAACCTAACCTAACCCTAGCTAACCCAACATAACCCAACTCAACCTAACCCAATCGAAACTAACCTACAACGCAGCCAAACCCAACCTATTCCAACCGAACCCAATATAACCTAACCGAACCTACCCCAACCAACCCTAACCTAACCTAACGCAACCAAATGCAACCTAGCCCAACACACCTAACGCACCCTAACTTATCCCAACCCAACCTACCCCAAGCTAACATAATCGACTAAACCTAACCCAACCTAACCTAACCCAACCTAACCTAATCTAACCTAACCAAACCCAACCTATCCCAACCTAACCCAACCCATATTACCCCAACCCAACATTGCCTAACTTTAACTAACCCAACCCAATCTAACCTAACTCAACCCAACCTAACATACCCCAACACAACTTAACCTTACCTAACCCAACCTAACCCAACACAACTTAACCTAACCTAACCTAACCTAACCCAACCTAACCTAACCCAACCCAACAAACCTAACCTACCCCATCCTAACCTCTCCTAACCCAACGCAATCTAATCCAACCTATCCCAACCAAACCTAACCTAACCTAACCCTACCTAACCCAACATAACCCAACTCAACCTAACCCAATCGAAACTAACCTACAACGCAGCCAAACCCAACCTATTCCAACCGAACCCAATATAACCTAACCGAACCTACCCCAACCCAACCTAACCTAACCTAAAGCAACCCAATGCAACCTAGCCCAACACACCTAACCCACCCTAACTTATCCCAACCCAACCTAACCCAAGCTAACCTACTCGACTAAACCTAACTTAACCTAACCTAACCCAAACAAACCCAACCTAACATAACCTAACCTAACCCAACCCAACCTAACCTAATCTAACCTAACCAAACCCAACCTATCCCAACCTAACCCAACCCAAATTAACCCAACCCAACATTGCCTAACTTTAACTAACCCAATCTAACCTAACTCAACCCAACCTAACATACCCCAACACAACTTAACCTTACCTAACCCAACCTAACCCAACACAACTTAACCTAACCTAACCTAACCCAAACTAACCTAACCCAACCCAATGCAACCTAACACTGTCTAACCTAACCCAACCCAAACCAACCTAACGTTACCTAACCTAACCTAACCCAACCCAATCTAACCGTACCTACCCTTACCGAACCCAACCCAACCAAACCTAACCCAACCTAACAAAACCTAACCTATTCCAACCCAACCCTTCCTACCCCAACCCAACCAAACCCAACACAACTTAACCTTACCTAACCTAACCCAACCCAACTCAACCTAACCCAACCAAACCTAACCCAACCCAACCTAACGTAAATTAACCATACCTGTCCCAACCCAAACCAACCTTACTTAACCTAGCCTAACCCAACCCAACATAACATAACCAAACCTAACCTAACCCAACCCAGATTAACCTAACCCAACCCAAATAACCAAACCTAACCTATCCTAACCCATTTCAACCCAACCCAAATTAACCTTACCTAACCCAACCCAACCCCTAATATACCAACCTAACCTAACCCAAGCCAACCTATCCCAACCTAACCTAACCCAACCCAAGCCAACCCAACCTAACCTAACCCAGACAAACCTAACCGAACCTAACCCAGCCTTACCCAACACAACCTAACCTTACCTAAATTAACCAAACCAAACCCAACCTTACCCAAAAAGCCTTACCTAACCAAACCCAACCTAACCCAACCCAACACAACCTGACCTAATCAAACCTATCTTAGCCCAACCTAACCTAGCAAAACATAACCCATCCCAACCTAGCCTAACTTAACCCAACCCAGCCTACCCTAACCTAACCCAACCGAACCCAACCTTACATAACCTAACTGAACCCAAACTAACCTAACCTAACCCAAACCAACGCAACTTGACACAACCTAATCCAACCTTACCCAACCCAACCTAACCTAACCCAATCCAACCTAACGTAACTTAACCTCACCTAGCACAACGCAAACCAACCCAACCTAACCCAACCTAACCTAACCTAAACCAATCTAACCTAACCAAACCCAACCGAACCTTACATAACCTAACCCAGCACAACCTAACCTAGCCTCCTATCCCAACCCAACATTACCTAACCTATCACAACCCAAACCAACTCAACCTAACCGAACCTAACCCAAAGAGACCTAACCTAACCCAACCCAACCTAACCTAACCCACGCAAACCCAACCAAACAAACATTAACGTAACCCAACCCAAGTCAACCCGACCCAACTCAACCTCACCTAACCTAAAATACAAACCTAACCCAATCCAACCTAACCTAACCCAATCAAACCAAACCTAACCTACCCCAACCCAAACTATCCTTACCTAACCCAAACCTACCTATCGCTACCTAACCTAACCCAGCCCAACCTATACTAACCCAACCTAACCTAACCCAAACCAACCTATCCCAACCCAACCTAACCTAACCTAACCTAACCCAACACAACTTAACCTTACCTAACCCAACACAAGTTAGCCTAACCTAACGCAACCCAACCTAGCCCAACACAACAAACCTAACAGAACCCAACCTAATCCAACTAAACCTAACCTAACCTAACCCAATCTAACCCAACACAACCCAGCATAACCCAACCTAGCCCAACATAACCCAACCAGATCTAACCAAAACTAACCTAACCTAACCAAAACTTATCCAAACCACCGCGACCTAACCCAACCTAATTCAACCGAACGCAACATAACCTTACCAAACCTATCCCAACGCAACCTAATCCAACCAAGCCCAACCTAACCCAACCTAACCTATGCCAAAAAACCTAAAATAAATTAACCTTACCTAACACAACCAATAGCAACCCAACCTAAACCAACCTAACCTAACCGAACCCAACCTAACGTCACCGATCCCAACCGAATCCTACCTAATCCAACCCAACCCAAACCAACCTAACCTTATCTAACCCAACCCAAAACAACCTACTCTGACCCAACCCAAGCTAACCCAACCTAACCTAACACAACCCAACTGAAATTAACCTAACCCAAACCAACCTAATCCAACCCAACCTTACCTAACTCAACACAACATAACCTTACCTAACCCAACCTAACGCAACACAACTTAACCTAACCTTACGCAGCTAAACCTCACCAAACCCAAAAACCAAACCTACCCCATCCAACCTAACCTAACCGAAAGCAACCTAAGCCTACCCAAGCTAATCCAACCTAACCCAACGAAACCTAACCTAGCCTATTCCAACTGAACCCAACATAACCTAATCGAACATAACCCAAACCAACCCAACCCAACCTAACCTAAGCTAACCTAACCTAACCCAACCCAACCAAATGTAAATTAACCTTACCTAACACAACCTAACCCAAACCAACCAAACGTAAATTAACCTTACCTAACACAACCTAACCCAAACCAACCAAACTTAAATTAACCCTACCTAACCCAACTTAACCCAACCCAACCTAATGTAACTCAACCCAACCTAACCCAACCCAACCCAAGCTAACTCAACCTACCCTAACACACCCCAACGCAACTTAACCTAACCCAACCTAACCCAACACAACTGAACCTACCCTAACACAGCCCTACCTAACCCAACTTAACAAACCTAACCTACCCCATCCCAACCTAACCTATCCGAAACCAACCTAAGCCAACCTAACCCAATCAAACTCAACCTAACCCAAAATAACAAAACCCAACTCAACCTCACCTAACCTAACTTAACCCAACCTAACCTAACTCAATCCAACCTAACCTAATCCACATTAACCTAACCTAATCCAACCTAACCTAACCTATCCGAACCGAACCCAACCTAAGCTTGCCTAACCCAATCCAACCCTTCCTATCCCAACCTAACAAACCCAACCCAACCTAAACCAACCTATCCTAACCCAACGAAACTTAACATAACCTAACCTTACCTAACCCAACCCACACCAACCCAACCGAACCCAACCCATAACAGCGTAACCTAACCCAACCCAATCTAATCTAACCCAACCTAACCCAACCCAACCTTACCTAACATAACCCAACCTAACCTAACCCAACCCAAGCCAACCCAACCTAACCCAACCCAGTATAACCTAACCAAACCTAACCCATCCTAACCCAACGTATCCCAACCCAACACAACCTAAATTAAACTAACCAAACCCAACCTTACCCAACAAAGCCGAACCTAACCAAAGCCAACCCAACCTAACCGAACCTCACCTAACCTAATCCAACCTAACTTAACCTAATCCAATCTAACCTAGCCTATCCGAACCAAACCCAACCTATCCTTGGCAAACCCAACCCATTCCTACCTATCCCATCCTAACACAAATCAACCTAACCCAACCTATCCTAACCCAACCAAACCTAACGTAACCTAACCTTACCTGACCCAACCCAAACTAACCAAACCCAAACGAGACCAACCCAAACCTATGTAACCTAACCCAATCTAATCTAACCCAACCTAACACAACCAACCTAACATAACCCAACCTAACTTAACCCAACCAAACCTAACCCAGACTAACCTAACCAAACCTAACCCAGCCTAACCTAAGCTTACCTAACCAAACCCAACCCAACCTAACCCAAACCGAATCAACCTCACCTAACCGAACCTATCTTAACCCAACCTAACATAACATAACATTACCCGACCCAAACTAACATATAACCCAACCCAACCTAACCTAACCTAACCCAACCCAGCCTAATCTAACCTATCCCAACCCAACCCAACCTTACTTAACCTTACTGAACCCAACCTAGCCTATTCTAACCCAACATACGCTAACCCAACCTAACCTAGCTTAACCTAATCTAAACCAACGCAACCTAATCAACCCTAATCCAACCGAACCCAACATAACCTAACCGAACCTATCCCAAACCCAACCCAACCTAACCTTAGCCAACCCAACCCAACCTAACGTAAATTAACCTTACCTTGCACAGCGCAAGCCAACCCAACCTAACCCAACCCAACCTAACCCAACCTAGCCTAACCCAAACTAACCTAACGTAACCTAACCTTACTTAACCCAACCCAAACCTACCCAACACTACCCAACCACACCTAACCAAACCCAAACCAACGTTACCTAACCTAACCCAATCTAATCTAACCCAACCTAACCTAACCCAACCTAACATAACCCAACCCCAATTAACCGAACCCAAACCACCCTAATCCAACTGAACATAACATAACCTAACCCAACACAACTTAAACTTACCTAACACAACCTAACCCAACACAACTTAACCTAACCTAACGCAGCTAAACCTACCCAAGCCAACCTAACCTTATGTAACCCAACCTAACCCAACCCAACCCAACCTAACCTAACCCAAACCGACCTAACCTGACACAATCCAACCTAACCCAACCCAACCTAACATAACCTAACCCAACAAAACTTAACCTTACCTAACCCAACACAAGTTAACCTACCCTAACGCAGCTCAACCTAACCCAACACAACAAACCTAACCTACCCCATCCCAACCTAACCTAACCCAAACCAACCTAAGCCAACCTAACCCAACTAAACCCAACCCAACCAAACCCAAAATAACAAAACCCAACTTAACCTCACCTAAGCTAACCTAACTTGACCCAACCTAGCCTAAATCAACTCAACCCAACCTAACCTAACCTAACCTAACCCAACCCGATCTAACCTAACCCAACCCAACCTAACCCAACACAACTTAACCTAACCTAACGCAGGCCAACCTAACCCAACCCAACAAACCTAACCTACCCCATCCTAACCTCTCCTAACCCAACGCAACCTAATCCAACCTATCCCAACCAAACCTAACCTAACCTAACCCTAGCTAACCCAACATAACCCAACTCAACCTAACCCAATCGAAACTAACCTACAACGCAGCCAAACCCAA
This sequence comes from Amblyomma americanum, assembly GCA_030143305.2. Classification (NCBI taxonomy): domain Eukaryota; kingdom Metazoa; phylum Arthropoda; class Arachnida; order Ixodida; family Ixodidae; genus Amblyomma; species Amblyomma americanum. The sequence goes on from JARKHS020015357.1 coordinate 143,108, forward strand.
CCTATTCCAACCGAACCCAATATAACCTAACCGAACCTACCCCAACCCAACCTAACCTAACCTAAAGCAACCCAATGCAACCTAGCCCAACACACCTAACCCACCCTAACTTATCCCAACCCAACCTAACCCAAGCTAACCTAATCGACTAAACCTAACTTAATCTAACCTAACCCAAACAAACCCAACCTAACATAACCTAACCTAACCCAACCCAACCTAACCTAATCTAACCTAACCAAACCCAACCTATCCCAACCTAACCCAACCCAAATTAACCCAACCCAACATTGCCTAACTTTAACTAACCCAACCCAACTCAACCCAACCAAACCTAACCTAACCCAACCCAATCTAACCTAACTCAACCCAACCTAACATACCCCAACACAACTTAACCTTACCTAACCCAACCTAACCCAACACAACTTAACCTAACCTAACCTAACCAAACCTAACACTGTCTAACCTAACCCAACCCAAACCAACCTAACGTTACCTAACCTAACCTTACCCAACCCAATCTAACCGTACCTAACCTTACCGAACCCAACCCAACCAAACCTAACCCAACCTAACAAAACCTAACCTATTCCAACCCAACCCTTCCTATCCCAACCCAACCAAACCCAACACAACTTAACCTTACCTAACCTAACCCAACCCAACTCAACCTAACCCAACCAAACCTAACCCAACCCAACCTAACGTAAATTAACCTTACCTCTCCCAACCCAAACCAACCTTACTTAACCTAGCCTAACCCAACCCAACATAACGTAACCAAACCTAACCTAACCCAAATAACCAAACCTAACCTATCCTAACCCATTCCAACCCAACCCAAATTAACCTTACCTAACCCAACCCAACCCTTAATATACCAACCTAACCTAACCCAAGCCAACCTATCCCAACCTAACCTAACCCAACCCAAGCCAACCCAACCTAACCTAACCCAGACAAACCTAACCGAACCTAACCCAGCCTTACCCAACACAACCTAACCTTACCTAAATTAACCAAACCAAACCCAACCTTACCCAAAAAGCCTTACCTAACCAAACCCAACCTAACCCAACCCAACACAACCTGACCTAATCAAACCTATCTTAGCCCAACCTAACCTAGCAAAACATAACCCATCCCAACCTAGCCTAACTTAACCCAACCCAGCCTACCCTAACCTAACCCAACCGAACCCAACCTTACATAACCTAACTGAACCCAAACTAACCTAACCTAACCCAAACCAACGCAACTTGACCCAACCTAATCCAACCTTACCCAGCCCAACCTAACCTAACCCAATCCAACCTAACGTAACTTAACCTTACCTAACACAACACAAACCAACCCAACCTATCCCAACCTAACCCAACCTAAACCAACCTAACCTAACCGAACCCAACCTAACGTAACCGATCCCAACCGAATCCTACCTAATCCAACCCAACCCAAACCAACCTAACCTTATCTAACCCAACCCAACACAACCTAACCTGACCCAACCCAAGCTAACCCAACCTAATCTAACACAACCCAACTGAAATTAACCTAGCCCAAACAAACATAATCCAACCCAACCTTACCTAACTCAACACAACATAACCTTACCTAACCCAACCTAACGCAACACAACTTGACCTAACCTTACGCAGCTAAACCTCACCAAACCCAAAAACCAAACCTACCCCATCCAACCTAACCTAACCGAAAGCAACCTAAGCCTACCCAAGCTAATCCAACCTAACCCAACGAAACCTAACCTAGCCTATTCAACTGAACCCAACATAACCTAATCGAACATAACCCAAACCAACCCAACCCAACCTAGCCTAAGCTGACCTACTCTAACCCAACCCAACCAAATGTAAATTAACCTTACCTAACACAACCTAACCCAAACCAACCAAACGTAAATTAACCTTACCTAACACAACCTAACCCAAACCAACCAAACTTAAATTAACCTTACCTAACCCAACCTAACCCAACCCAACCTAATGTAACTCAACCCAACCTAACCCAACCCAACCCAAGCTAACTCAACCTAACCTAACACACCCCAACGCAACTTAACCTAACCCAACCTTACCCAACACAACTTAACCTACCCTAACACAGCCCTACCTAACCCAACTTAACAAACCTAACCTACCCCATCCCAACCTAACCTATCCGAAACCAACCTAAGCCAACCTAACCCAATCAAACTCAACCTAACCCAAAATAAAAAACCCAACTCAACCCCACCTAACCTAACTTAACCCAACCTAACCTAACTCAATCCAACCTAACCTAATCCAAATTAACCTAACCTAATCCAACCTAACCTAACCTATCCGAACCGAACCCAACCTAAGCTTGCCTAACCCAATCCAACCCTTCCTATCCCAACCTAACAAACCCAACCCAACCTAAACCAACCTATCCTAACCCAACGAAACCTAACGTCACCTAACCTTACCTGACCCAACCCAACCTAACCCAACCCAACTGAGCCCAACCCAAACATATGTAACCTAACCCAACCCAGTCTAATCTAACCCAACCTAACATAACCCAACCTAACTTAACCCAACCAAACCTAACCCAGACTAACCTAACCAAACCTAACCCAGCCTAACCTAAGCTAACCTAACCAAACCCAACCCAACCTAACCCAACCCAAATCAACCTCACCTAACCGAACCTATCTTAACCCAACCCTAACATAACATAACCCAATCCAACCTAACATAAGATAACCCAACCCAACCTAACCTAACCTAACCCAACCCAGCCTAACCTAACCTATCCCAACCCAACCCAACCTTACTTAACCTATCTGATCCCAACCTTACCTATCCTAACCCAACCCATCCTAACCCAACATAAGATAACCCAACCTAACCTAACCTAGCTTAACCTAATCTAAACCAACGCAACCTAATCAAACCTAATCCAACCGAACCCAACATAACCTAACCGACCTATCCCAACCCAACCCAACCTAACCTTATCCAACCCAAACCAACCTAACGTAAATTAACCTTACCTTGCACAGCGCAAGCCAACCCAACCTAACCCAACCCAAACTAACCCAACCTAGCCTAACCCAACCTAACCTAACGTAACCTAACCTTACTTAACCCAACCCAAACCTACCCAACACTACCCAACCACACCTAACCTAACCCAACCCAACCCAACCCAAACCAGCGTTACCTAACCTAACCCAATCTAATCTAACCCAACCTAACATAACCCAACCTAACATAACCCAACCTAACCAAACCCAAACTAACCTCACCCTACCCAAGACAACCCAACCTAACCCAATCTAACCCAACCTATCCCAACCCAATATAACTTACCTTACCTAACTTAACCTAACCAAACCCAACCGAACCTAACCTTACATAACCCATCCCAACACAAATTAACCTAGCCTATCCTATCCCAATCCAACCTTGCCTAACCTAACCCAACCCAACCTAACCTAATTTAACCAAACCCAACATAACATAACACAACTAACCTAACCCAAAACCACTAAACCAACCCTATCCCAACCCAACCTAAAATAACCTAATCCAGCCTAACCCAATCCAACCCAACAAACCTATCCTAACCCATCCAATCCATCGTAACCCAAACCTACGAAACCCAATACAAACTTATCTATCCTAACCCAACCAAACCTAACCCTACCTAACCAATCCTAACCCGACATAACCTAAGATGACCTAACCTGACCTAACCCAACCCAACCTAACACAATTCAACGAAATCTAACCCAACCTAACATAACCTAACCCAACCCAACGTAACCTAACTAAACCTTACCAAACGCAACCTAACCTAACCTCACCTTACCTAACCCTACCAAACCTATCCCAACCCAACCTACCCAAACCAACCCAAACTAACCCAAGCTAACCTAACCTAACCCAACCCGATCTAACCTAACCCAACCCAACCTAACCTAACCCAACAAACCTTAATCTTACCTAACCCAACCTACAACAACACAACTTAACCTAACTTAACGCAGGCCAACCTAACCCAATCCAACAAACCTAACCTACCCCATCCCAACCTCTCCTAACCCAACCCAACCTAATCCAACCTATCCCAACCAAACCTAACCTAACCTAACCCTAGCTAACCCAACATAACCCAACTCAACCTAACCCAATCGAAACTAACCTGCAACGCAGCCAAACCCAACCTATTCCAACCGAACCCAATATAACCTAACCGAACCTACCCCAACCCAACCTAACCTAACCTAAAGCAACCCAATGCAACCTAGCCCAACACACCTAACCCACCCTAACTTATCCCAACCCAACCTAACCCAAGCTAACCTACTCGACAAAACCTAACTTAACCTAACCTAACCCAAACAAACCCAACCTAACATAACCTAACCTAACCCAACCCAACCTAACCTAATCTAACCTAACCAAACCCAACCTATCCCAACCTAACCCAACCCAAATTAACCCAACCCAACTTTGCCTAACTTTAACTAACCCAATCTAACCTAACTCAACCCAACCTAACATACCCCAACACAACTTAACCTTACCTAACCCAACCTAACCCAACACAACTTAACCTAACCTAACCTAACCCAAACTAACCTAACCCAACCCAATGCAACCTAACACTGTCTAACCTAACCCAACCCAAACCAACCTAACGTTACCTAACCTAACCTAACCCAACCCAATCTAACCGTACCTACCCTTACCGAACCCAACCCAACCAAACCTAACCCAACCTAACAAAACCTAACCTATTCCAACCCAACCCTTCCTACCCCAACCCAACCAAACCCAACACAACTTAACCTTACCTAACCTAACCCAACCCAACTCAACCTAACCCAACCAAACCTAACCCAACCCAACCTAACGTAAATTAACCTTACCTGTCCCAACCCAAACCAACCTTACTTAACCTAGCCTAACCCAACCCAACATAACGTAACCAAACCTAACCTAACCCAACCCAGATTAACCTAACCCAACCCAAATAACCAAACCTAACCTATCCTAACCCATTTCAACCCAACCCAAATTAACCTTACCTAACCCAACCCAACCCTTAATATACCAACCTAACCTAACCCAAGCCAACCTATCCCAACCTAACCTAACCCAACCCAAGCCAACCCAACCTAACCTAACCCAGACAAACCTAACCGAACCTAACCCAGCCTTACCCAACACAACCTAACCTTACCTAAATTAACCAAACCAAACCCAACCTTACCCAAAAAGAGTTACCTAACCAAACCCAACCTAACCCAACCCAACACAACCTGACCTAATCAAACCTATCTTAGCCCAACCTAACCTAGCAAAACATAACCCATCCCAACCTAGCCTAACTTAACCCAACCCAGCCTACCCTAACCTAACCCAACCGAACCCAACCTTACATAACCTAACTGAACCCAAACTAACCTAACCTAACCCAAACCAACGCAACTTGACACAACCTAATCCAACCTTACCCAACCCAACCTAACCTAACCCAATCCAACCTAACGTAACTTAACCTCACCTAGCACAACGCAAACCAACCCAACCTAACCCAACCTAACCTAACCTAAACCAATCTAACCTAACCAAACCCAACCGAACCTTACATAACCTAACCCAACACAACCTAACCTAGCCTCCTATCCCAACCCAACATTACCTAACCTATCACAACCCAAACCAACTCAACCTAACCGAACCTAACCCAAAGAGACCTAACCTAACCCAACCCAACCTAACCTAACCCACGCAAACCCAACCAAACAAACATTAACGTAACCCAACCCAAGTCAACCCGACCCAACTCAACCTCACCTAACCTAAAATAACAACCTAACCCAATCCAACCTAACCTAACCCAATCAAACCAAACCTAACCTACCCCAACCCAAACTATCCTTACCTAACCCAAACCTACCTATCGCTACCTAACCTAACCCAGCCCAACCTATACTAACCCAACCTAACCTAACCCAAACCAACCTATCCCAACCCAACCTAACCTAACCTAACCTAACCCAACACAACTTAACCTTACCTAACCCAACACAAGTTAGCCTAACCTAACGCAACCCAACCTAGCCCAACACAACAAACCTAACAGAACCCAACCTAATCCAACTAAACCTAACCTAACCTAACCCAATCTAACCCAACACAACCCAGCATAACCCAACCTAGCCCAACATAACCCAACCAGATCTAACCAAAACTAACCTAACCTAACCAAAACTTATCCAAACCACCGCGACCTAACCCAACCTAATTCAACCGAACGCAACATAACCTTACCAAACCTATCCCAACGCAACCTAATCCAACCAAGCCCAACCTAACCCAACCTAACCTATGCCAAAAAACCTAAAATAAATTAACCTTACCTAACACAACCAATAGCAACCCAACCTAAACCAACCTAACCTAACCGAACCCAACCTAACGTAACCGATCCCAACCGAATCCTACCTAATCCAACCCAACCCAAACCAACCTAACCTTATCTAACCCAACCCAACACAACCTAACCTGACCCAACCCAAGCTAACCCAACCTAACCTAACACAACCCAACTGAAATTAACCTAACCCAAACCAACCTAATCCAACCCAACCTTACCTAACTCAACACAACATAACCTTACCTAACCCAACCTAACGCAACACAACTTAACCTAACCTTACGCAGCTAAACCTCACCAAACCCAAAAACCAAACCTACCCCATCCAACCTAACCTAACCGAAAGCAACCTAAGCCTACCCAAGCTAATCCAACCTAACCCAACGAAACCTAACCTAGCCTATTCCAACTGAACCCAACATAACCTAATCGAACATAACCCAAACCAACCCAACCCAACCTAACCTAAGCTAACCTAACCTAACCCAACCCAACCAAATGTAAATTAACCCTACCTAACACAACCTAACCCAAACCAACCAAACGTAAATTAACCTTACCTAACACAACCTAACCCAAACCAACCAAACTTAAATTAACCCTACCTAACCCAACTTAACCCAACCCAACCTAATGTAACTCAACCCAACCTAACCCAACCCAAGCTAACTCAACCTAACCTAACACACCCCAACGCAACTTAACCTAACCCAACCTAACCCAACACAACTGAACCTACCCTAACACAGCCCTACCTAACCCAACTTAACAAACCTAACCTACCCCATCCCAACCTAACCTATCCGAAACCAACCTAAGCCAACCTAACCCAATCAAACTCAACCTAACCCAAAATAACAAAACCCAACTCAACCTCACCTAACCTAACTTAACCCAACCTAACCTAACTCAATCCAACCTAACCTAATCCACATTAACCTAACCTAATCCAACCTAACCTAACCTATCCGAACCGAACCCAACCTAAGCTTGCCTAACCCAATCCAACCCTTCCTATCCCAACCTAACAAACCCAACCCAACCTAAACCAACCTATCCTAACCCAACGAAACTTAACATAACCTAACCTTACCTAACCCAACCCACACCAACCCAACCGAACCCAACCCATAACAGCGTAACCTAACCCAACCCAATCTAATCTAACCCAACCTAACCCAACCCAACCTTACCTAACATAACCCAACCTAACCTAACCCAACCCAAGCCAACCCAACCTAACCTAACCCAGTATAACCTAACCAAACCTAACCCATCCTAACCCAACGTATCCCAACCCAACACAACCTAAATTAAACTAACCAAACCCAACCTTACCCAACAAAGCCGAACCTAACCAAAGCCAACCCAACCTAACCGAACCTCACCTAACCTAATCCAACCTAACTTAACCTAATCCAATCTAACCTAGCCTATCCGAACCAAACCCAACCTATCCTTGGCAAACCCAACCCATTCCTACCTATCCCATCCTAACACAAATCAACCTAACCCAACCTATCCTAACCCAACCAAACCTAACGTAACCTAACCTTACCTGACCCAACCCAAACTAACCAAACCCAACCGAGCCCAACCCAAACCTATGTAACCTAACCCAATCTAATCTAACCCAACCTAACACAACCAACCTAACATAACCCAACCTAACTTAACCCAACCAAACCTAACCCAGACTAACCTAACCAAACCTAACCCAGCCTAACCTAAGCTTACCTAACCAAACCCAACCCAACCTAACCCAAACCGAATCAACCTCACCTAACCGAACCTATCTTAACCCAACCTAACATAACATAACATAACCCGACCAAAACTAACATATAACCCAACCCAACCTAACCTAACCTAACCCAACCCAGCCTAATCTAACCTATCCCAACCCAACCCAACCTTACTTAACCTTACTGAACCCAACCTAGCCTATTCTAACCCAACATACGCTAACCCAACCTAACCTAGCTTAACCTAATCTAAACCAACGCAACCTAATCAACCCTAATCCAACCGAACCCAACATAACCTAACCGAACCTATCCCAAACCCAACCCAACCTAACCTTAGCCAACCCAACCCAACCTAACGTAAATTAACCTTACCTTGCACAGCGCAAGCCAACCCAACCTAACCCAACCCAACCTAACCCAACCTAGCCTAACCCAAACTAACCTAACGTAACCTAACCTTACTTAACCCAACCCAAACCTACCCAACACTACCCAACCACACCTAACCAAACCCAAACCCACCGAACCCAAACCAACGTTACCTAACCTAACCCAATCTAATCTAACCCAACCTAACCTAACCCAACCTAACATAACCCAACCCTAATTAACCCAACCCAAACCACCCTAATCCAACTGAACATAACATAACCTAACCCAACACAACTTAAACTTACCTAACACAACCTAACCCAACACAACTTAACCTAACCTAACGCAGCTAAACCTACCCAAGCCAACCTAACCTTATGTAACCCAACCTAACCCAACCCAACCCAACCTAACCTAACCCAAACCGACCTAACCTGACACAATCCAACCTAACCCAACCCAACCTAACATAACCTAACCCAACAAAACTTAACCTTACCTAACCCAACACAAGTTAACCTACCCTAACGCAGCTCAACCTAACCCAACACAACAAACCTAACCTACCCCATCCCAACCTAACCTAACCCAAACCAACCTAAGCCAACCTAACCCAACTAAACCCAACCCAACCAAACCCAAAATAACAAAACCCAACTTAACCTCACCTAAGCTAACCTAACTTGACCCAACCTAGCCTAAATCAACTCAACCCAACCTAACCTAACCTAACCTAACCTATTCCAACCCGATCTAACCTAACCCAACCCAACCTAACCCAACACAACTTAACCTAACCTAACGCAGGCCAACCTAACCCAACCCAACAAACCTAACCTACCCCATCCTAACCTCTCCTAACCCAACGCAACCTAATCCAACCTATCCCAACCAAACCTAACCTAACCTAACCCTAGCTAACCCAACATAACCCAACTCAACCTAACCCAATCGAAACTAACCTACAACGCAGCCAAACCCAACCTATTCCAACCGAACCCAATATAACCTAACCGAACCTACCCCAACCCAACCTAACCTAACTTAAAGCAACCCAATGCAACCTAGCCCAACACACCTAACCCACCCTAACTTATCCCAACCCAACCTAACCCAAGCTAACCTAATCGACTAAACCTAACTTAATCTAACCTAACCCAAACAAACCCAACCTAACATAACCTAACCTAACCCAACCCAACCTAACCTAATCTAACCTAACCAAACCCAACCTATCCCAACCTAACCCAACCCAAATTAACCCAACCCAACATTGCCTAACTTTAACTAACCCAACCCAACTCAACCCAACCAAACCTAACCTAACCCAACCCAATCTAACCTAACTCAACCCAACCTAACATACCCCAACACAACTTAACCTTACCTAACCCAACCTAACCCAACACAACTTAACCTAACCTAACCTAACCAAACCTAACACTGTCTAACTTAACCCAACCCAAACCAACCTAACGTTACCTAACCTAACCTAACCCAACCCAATCTAACCGTACCTAACCTTACCGAACCCAACCCAACCAAACCTAACCCAACCTAACAAAACCTAACCTATTCCAACCCAACCCTTCCTATCCCAACCCAACCAAACCCAACACAACTTAACCTTACCTAACCTAACCCAACCCAACTCAACCTAACCCAACCAAACCTAACCCAACCCAACCTAACGTAAATTAACCTTACCTGTCCCAACCCAAACCAACCTTACTTAACCTAGCCTAACCCAACCCAACATAACGTAACCAAACCTAACCTAACCCAAATAACCAAACCTAACCTATCCTAACCCATTCCAACCCAACCCAAATTAACCTTACCTAACCCAACCCAACCCTTAATATACCAACCTAACCTAACCCAAGCCAACCTATCCCAACCTAACCTAACCCAACCCAAGCCAACCCAACCTAACCTAACCCAGACAAACCTAAAAGAAACCTAACCCAGCCTTACCCAACACAACCTAACCTTACCTAAATTAACCAAACCAAACCCAACCTTACCCAAAAAGCCTTACCTAACCAAACCCAACCTAACCCAACCCAACACAACCTGACCTAATCAAACCTATCTTAGCCCAACCTAACCTAGCAAAACATAACCCATCCCAACCTAGCCTAACTTAACCCAACCCAGCCTACCCTAACCTAACCCAACCGAACCCAACCTTACATAACCTAACTGAACCCAAACTAACCTAACCTAACCCAAACCAACGCAACTTGACCCAACCTAATCCAACCTTACCCAGCCCAACCTAACCTAACCCAATCCAACCTAACGTAACTTAACCTTACCTAACACAACACAAACCAACCCAACCTATCCCAACCTAACCTAACCTAAACCAACCTAACCTAACCAAACCCAACCTAACCTCATACCTAACCCAACACAACCTAACCTAGCCTCCTATCCCAACCCAACATTACCTAACCTATCACAACCCAAACCAACTCAACCTAACCGAACCTAACCCAAAGTAACCTAACCTAACCCAACCCAACCTAACCTAACCCACGCAAACCCAACCAAACCAACATTAACGTAACCCAACCCAAGTCAACCCGACCCAACTCAACCTCACCTAACCTAAAATAACTAACCTAACCCAATCCAACCTAACCAAACCCAATCAAACCAAACCTAACCTACCCCAACCCAAACTATCCTTACCTAACCCAAACCTACCTATCGCTACCTAACCTAACCCAGCCCAACCTATACTAACCCAACCTAACCTAACTCCAAACCAACCTATCCCAACCCAACCTAAGCCTAACCTACCTAACCCAACACAACTTAACCTTACCTAACCCAACAACAACGTTAGCCTAACCTAACGCAACCCAACCTAACCCAACACCAACAAACCTAACATAACCCACCTAACCCAACCTAACCCAACCCAACCTAATCCAACTACCCAACCCAACCTAACCCAACCTAACCCAAGCTAACCCAACCATAACCTAACTAACCTAACCAACGCAAACTTAACCTAACCAACGCGACCCAACCCAACCTACTTCCAACCGAACCCAACTATAACCTAACCTAACCTACCCCAACCCAACCTAACCTAACCGAAACCAACCCAAGCCAACCTAGCCCAACAACCAACCTAACCCTAACCCTAACTTAACACCTAACCTAACCTAACCCAACCTAACCTAATCGACAAACCTAACCTAATCCTAACCTAACCTAACCAACCCAACCTAACCTAACCTAACCTAACCCAACCCAACCTAACCTAATCCAACCTAACCAAACCCAACCTACCCAACCTAACCCAACCCATTAACCCAACCCTAACGTGACCTAACCTTAACTAACCCAACCCAACCTAACCCAACCCAACTGAACCTAACCCAACCCAATCTAACCTAACTCCAACCCAACCTAACTAACCCAACACAACATAACCTTACCTAACCCAACCTAACCCAACACAACTTAACCTAACCTAACCTAACCCAGCCTAACCTGCTAACCTAACCCAACCCAAACCAACCTAACCCACCTAACCTAACCTAACCGAACCAATCTAACCCTACCTAACCTAACCGAACCCAACCCAACCAAACCTAACCCAACCTAACCAACCTAACCTACCCAACCCAACCTAATCCTAACCCAACCCAACCCAACCCAACCTAACTTAACCTATACCTAACCTAACCCAACCCAACCAATCCTAACCCAACCAAACCTAACCCAACCCAACCTAACGTAAATTAACCTTACCTCCCTAACCCAAACCAACCTAACTTAAACCTAAGCCTAACCCAACCCAACATAACCTAACCAACCTATACCAACCCAACTAACCAACCTAACCTATCCAACCCAATCCAACCCAACCCAAATTAACCTTACCTAACCCAACCCAACCCAACACCAACCTAACCTAACCCAGCCAACCTAACCCAACCTAACCTAACCCAACCTAACCAACCCAACCTAACCTTACCCAGACCCAACCCAAACCTAACCCAACCTACCCAACACAACCAACCTAACCAAATAACCAAACCCAACCCAACCTCAAACAGCCTTACCTAACCTAACCCAACCTAACCTAACCCAACCAACCTAACCTAATCAAACCTAACTTAACCCAACCTAACCTAACCCAAACTAACCCATCCCAACCTAGCCTAACTTAACCCAACCCAGCCTACCCTAACCTAACCCAACCGAACCCAACCTTACATAACCTAACTGAACCCAAACTAACCTAACCTAACCCAAACCAACGCAACTTGACCCAACCTAATCCAACCTTACCCAGCCCAACCTAACCTAACCCAATCCAAGCTAACGTAACTTAACCTCACCTAGCACAACCAAACCAACCCAACCTAACCCAACCTAACCTAACGTAAACCAACCTAACCTAACCAAACCCAACATAACCCTACATAGCCTAACCCAACACAACCTAACCTAGCCTCCTATCAAAAACCCAACATTACCTAACCTATCACAACCCAAACCAACTAACCTAACGGAACCTAACCCAAAGTTACCTAACCTAACCCAACCCAACCTAACCTAACCCACGCAAACCCAACCAAACCTACATTAACGTAACCCAACCCAAGTCAACCCGACCCAACTCAACCTCACCTAACCTAAAATAACTTAACCTAACCCAATCCAACCTAACCAAACACAATCAAACCAAACCTAACCTACCCCAACCCAAACTATCCTTACCTAACCCAAACCTACCTATCGCTACCTAACCTAACCCAGCCCAACCTATACTAATCCAACCTAACCTAACCCAAACCAACCTATCCCAACCCAACCTAAGCTAACCAAACCCAACACAACTTAACCTTACCTAACCCAACAAAACTTAGCCTAACCTAACGCAGGCCAACCTAACCCAACCCAACAAACCTAACCTACCCCATCCTAACCTCTCCTAACCCAACGCAACCTAATCCAACCTATCCCAACCAAACCTAACCTAACCTAACCCTAGCTAACCCAACATAACCCAACTCAACCTAACCCAATCGAAACTAACCTACAACGCAGCCAAACCCAACCTATTCCAACCGAACCCAATATAACCTAACCGAACCTACCCCAACCCAACCTAACCTAACTTAAAGCAACCCAATGCAACCTAGCCCAACACACCTAACCCACCCTAACTTATCCCAACCCAACCTAACCCAAGCTAACCTAATCGACTAAACCTAACTTAATCTAACCTAACCCAAACAAACCCAACCTAACATAACCTAACCTAACCCAACCCAACCTAACCTAATCTAACCTAACCAAACCCAACCTATCCCAACCTAACCCAACCCAAATTAACCCAACCCAACTTTGCCTAACTTTAACTAACCCAACCCAACCTCAACCCAACCCAACCTAACCTAACCCAACCCAATCTAACCTAACTCAACCCAACCTAACATACCCAACACAACTTAACCTTACCTAACCCAACCTAACCCAACACAACTTAACCTAACCTAACCTAACCAAACCTAACACTGTCTAACCTAACCCAACCCAAACCAACCTAACGTTACCTAACCTAACCTAACCCAACCCAATCTAACCGTACCTAACCTTACCGAACCCAACCCAACCAAACCTAACCCAACCTAACAAAACCTAACCTATTCCAACCCAACCCTTCCTATCCCAACCCAACCAAACCCAACACAACTTAACCTTACCTAACCTAACCCAACCCAACTCAACCTAACCCAACCAAACCTAACCCAACCCAACCTAACGTAAATTAACCTTACCTGTCCCAACCCAAACCAACCTTACTTAACCTAGCCTAACCCAACCCAACATAACGTAACCAAACCTAACCTAACCCAAATAACCAAACCTAACCTATCCTAACCCATTCCAACCCAACCCAAATTAACCTTACCTAACCCAACCCAACCCTTAATATACCAACCTAACCTAACCCAAGCCAACCTATCCCAACCTAACCTAACCCAACCCAAGCCAACCCAACCTAACCTAACCCAGACAAACCTAAAAGAAACCTAACCCAGCCTTACCCAACACAACCTAACCTTACCTAAATTAACCAAACCCAACCTTACCCAAAAAGCCTTACCTAACCAAACCCAACCTAACCCAACCCAACACAACCTGACCTAATCAAACCTATCTTAGCCCAACCTAACCTAGCAAAACATAACCCATCCCAACCTAGCCTAACTTAACCCAACCCAGCCTACCCTAACCTAACCCAACCGAACCCAACCTTACATAACCTAACTGAACCCAAACTAACCTAACCTAACCCAAACCAACGCAACTTGACCCAACCTAATCCAACCTTACCCAGCCCAACCTAACCTAACCCAATCCAACCTAACGTAACTTAACCTTACCTAACACAACACAAACCAACCCAACCTATCCCAACCTAACCTAACCTAAACCAACCTAACCTAACCAAACCCAACCTAACCTTTCATAACCTAACCCAACACAACCTAACCTAGCCTCCTATCCCAACCCAACATTACCTAACCTATCACAACCCAAACCAACTCAACCTAACCGAACCTAACCCAAAGAGACCTAGCCTAACCCAACCCAACCTAACCTAACCCACGCAAACCCAACCAAACAAACATTAACGTAACCCAACCCAAGTCAACCCGACCCAACTCAACCTCACCTAACCTAAAATAACAACCTAACCCAATCCAACCTAACCTAACCCAATCAAACCAAACCTAACCTACCCCAACCCAAACTATCCTTACCTAACCCAAACCTACCTATCGCTACCTAACCTAACCCAGCCCAACCTATACTAACCCAACCTAACCTAACCCAAACCAACCTATCCCAACCCAACCTAACCTAACCTAACCTAACCCAACACAACTTAACCTTACCTAACCCAACACAAGTTAGCCTAACCTAACGCAACCCAACCTAGCCCAACACAACAAACCTAACAGAACCCAACCTAATCCAACTAAACCTAACCTAACCTAACCCAATCTAACCCAACACAACCCAGCATAACCCAACCTAGCCCAACATAACCCAACCAGATCTAACCAAAACTAACCTAACCTAACCAAAACTTATCCAAACCACCGCGACCTAACCCAACCTAATTCAACCGAACGCAACATAACCTTACCAAACCTATCCCAACGCAACCTAATCCAACCAAGCCCAACCTAACCCAACCTAACCTATGCCAAAAAACCTAAAATAAATTAACCTTACCTAACACAACCAATAGCAACCCAACCTAAACCAACCTAACCTAACCGAACCCAACCTAACGTAACCGATCCCAACCGAATCCTACCTAATCCAACCCAACCCAAACCAACCTAACCTTATCTAACCCAACCCAACACAACCTAACCTGACCCAACCCAAGCTAACCCAACCTAACCTAACACAACCCAACTGAAATTAACCTAACCCAAACCAACCTAATCCAACCCAACCTTACCTAACTCAACACAACATAACCTTACCTAACCCAACCTAACGCAACACAACTTAACCTAACCTTACGCAGCTAAACCTCACCAAACCCAAAAACCAAACCTACCCCATCCAACCTAACCTAACCGAAAGCAACCTAAGCCTACCCAAGCTAATCCAACCTAACCCAACGAAACCTAACCTAGCCTATTCCAACTGAACCCAACATAACCTAATCGAACATAACCCAAACCAACCCAACCCAACCTAACCTAAGCTAACCTAACCTAACCCAACCCAACCAAATGTAAATTAACCCTACCTAACACAACCTAACCCAAACCAACCAAACGTAAATTAACCTTACCTAACACAACCTAACCCAAACCAACCAAACTTAAATTAACCCTACCTAACCCAACTTAACCCAACCCAACCTAATGTAACTCAACCCAACCTAACCCAACCCAAGCTAACTCAACCTAACCTAACACACCCCAACGCAACTTAACCTAACCCAACCTAACCCAACACAACTGAACCTACCCTAACACAGCCCTACCTAACCCAACTTAACAAACCTAACCTACCCCATCCCAACCTAACCTATCCGAAACCAACCTAAGCCAACCTAACCCAATCAAACTCAACCTAACCCAAAATAACAAAACCCAACTCAACCTCACCTAACCTAACTTAACCCAACCTAACCTAACTCAATCCAACCTAACCTAATCCACATTAACCTAACCTAATCCAACCTAACCTAACCTATCCGAACCGAACCCAACCTAAGCTTGCCTAACCCAATCCAACCCTTCCTATCCCAACCTAACAAACCCAACCCAACCTAAACCAACCTATCCTAACCCAACGAAACTTAACATAACCTAACCTTACCTAACCCAACCCACACCAACCCAACCGAACCCAACCCATAACAGCGTAACCTAACCCAACCCAATCTAATCTAACCCAACCTAACCCAACCCAACCTTACCTAACATAACCCAACCTAACCTAACCCAACCCAAGCCAACCCAACCTAACCTAACCCAGTATAACCTAACCAAACCTAACCCATCCTAACCCAACGTATCCCAACCCAACACAACCTAAATTAAACTAACCAAACCCAACCTTACCCAACAAAGCCGAACCTAACCAAAGCCAACCCAACCTAACCGAACCTCACCTAACCTAATCCAACCTAACTTAACCTAATCCAATCTAACCTAGCCTATCCGAACCAAACCCAACCTATCCTTGGCAAACCCAACCCATTCCTACCTATCCCATCCTAACACAAATCAACCTAACCCAACCTATCCTAACCCAACCAAACCTAACGTAACCTAACCTTACCTGACCCAACCCAAACTAACCAAACCCAACCGAGCCCAACCCAAACCTATGTAACCTAACCCAATCTAATCTAACCCAACCTAACACAACCAACCTAACATAACCCAACCTAACTTAACCCAACCAAACCTAACCCAGACTAACCTAACCAAACCTAACCCAGCCTAACCTAAGCTTACCTAACCAAACCCAACCCAACCTAACCCAAACCGAATCAACCTCACCTAACCGAACCTATCTTAACCCAACCTAACATAACATAACATAACCCGACCAAAACTAACATATAACCCAACCCAACCTAACCTAACCTAACCCAACCCAGCCTAATCTAACCTATCCCAACCCAACCCAACCTTACTTAACCTTACTGAACCCAACCTAGCCTATTCTAACCCAACATACGCTAACCCAACCTAACCTAGCTTAACCTAATCTAAACCAACGCAACCTAATCAACCCTAATCCAACCGAACCCAACATAACCTAACCGAACCTATCCCAAACCCAACCCAACCTAACCTTAGCCAACCCAACCCAACCTAACGTAAATTAACCTTACCTTGCACAGCGCAAGCCAACCCAACCTAACCCAACCCAACCTAACCCAACCTAGCCTAACCCAAACTAACCTAACGTAACCTAACCTTACTTAACCCAACCCAAACCTACCCAACACTACCCAACCACACCTAACCAAACCCAAACCCACCGAACCCAAACCAACGTTACCTAACCTAACCCAATCTAATCTAACCCAACCTAACCTAACCCAACCTAACATAACCCAACCCTAATTAACCCAACCCAAACCACCCTAATCCAACTGAACATAACATAACCTAACCCAACACAACTTAAACTTACCTAACACAACCTAACCCAACACAACTTAACCTAACCTAACGCAGCTAAACCTACCCAAGCCAACCTAACCTTATGTAACCCAACCTAACCCAACCCAACCCAACCTAACCTAACCCAAACCGACCTAACCTGACACAATCCAACCTAACCCAACCCAACCTAACATAACCTAACCCAACAAAACTTAACCTTACCTAACCCAACACAAGTTAACCTACCCTAACGCAGCTCAACCTAACCCAACACAACAAACCTAACCTACCCCATCCCAACCTAACCTAACCCAAACCAACCTAAGCCAACCTAACCCAACTAAACCCAACCCAACCAAACCCAAAATAACAAAACCCAACTTAACCTCACCTAAGCTAACCTAACTTGACCCAACCTAGCCTAAATCAACTCAACCCAACCTAACCTAACCTAACCTATTCCAACCCGATCTAACCTAACCCAACCCAACCTAACCCAACACAACTTAACCTAACCTAACGCAGGCCAACCTAACCCAACCCAACAAACCTAACCTACCCCATCCTAACCTCTCCTAACCCAACGCAACCTAATCCAACCTATCCCAACCAAACCTAACCTAACCTAACCCTAGCTAACCCAACATAACCCAACTCAACCTAACCCAATCGAAACTAACCTACAACGCAGCCAAACCCAACCTATTCCAACCGAACCCAATATAACCTAACCGAACCTACCCCAACCCAACCTAACCTAACTTAAAGCAACCCAATGCAACCTAGCCCAACACACCTAACCCACCCTAACTTATCCCAACCCAACCTAACCCAAGCTAACCTAATCGACTAAACCTAACTTAATCTAACCTAACCCAAACAAACCCAACCTAACATAACCTAACCTAACCCAACCCAACCTAACCTAATCTAACCTAACCAAACCCAACCTATCCCAACCTAACCCAACCCAAATTAACCCAACCCAACATTGCCTAACTTTAACTAACCCAACCCAACTCAACCCAACCAAACCTAACCTAACCCAACCCAATCTAACCTAACTCAACCCAACCTAACATACCCCAACACAACTTAACCTTACCTAACCCAACCTAACCCAACACAACTTAACCTAACCTAACCTAACCAAACCTAACACTGTCTAACTTAACCCAACCCAAACCAACCTAACGTTACCTAACCTAACCTAACCCAACCCAATCTAACCGTACCTAACCTTACCGAACCCAACCCAACCAAACCTAACCCAACCTAACAAAACCTAACCTATTCCAACCCAACCCTTCCTATCCCAACCCAACCAAACCCAACACAACTTAACCTTACCTAACCTAACCCAACCCAACTCAACCTAACCCAACCAAACCTAACCCAACCCAACCTAACGTAAATTAACCTTACCTGTCCCAACCCAAACCAACCTTACTTAACCTAGCCTAACCCAACCCAACATAACGTAACCAAACCTAACCTAACCCAAATAACCAAACC